>SZWC01012086.1:48728-68321 GCA_023375785.1 Penium margaritaceum
GTCACATCCATTTGGTGCACCTCCCAGTCCATAGCAGCAGCAAGAGCGAGGATCGCTCGGATGGATGGGAACTTTGCGACAGGTGCAAATGTCTCATTGTAATCCACACCCTCAGTCTGCGCATACCCCTTTGCAACCAGCCGTGCTTTGTACCTGAGCACCTTACCATCCGCACCACGCTTGCGCCTGAAGATCCACCGGCATCCGATCACCCGGCTGCCGCGTGGAGCCTCCTTGAGAGTCCAGGTTCCGTTCTTCATGAGCGCACCATACTCCTCATCTGCTGCGGCACGCCAATCTGCCGCCTTGGCGCTGCGCATGGCTTCAGCGAATGTGGCTGGATCATCGGTGACTGTGAGGAAGAGAAGCTCGAGGTCAGACGACTCCGTTGGTGGTGGAACGGTGCACAGGTTCACCAGCTCCTCCAGTGGCCTCTGTTTGTTTGCGAGGCGCTCGGATCGCCTCAGCGGCTCCCCACTGTCCTTTGCACCTTTGTTGAGGCGTGTGGACCGTCGTGGCAGCCATTGTACGTTGCTTTGCTGCTCCTCCTCATCAGATTCCGCTGCTATCTCCTCCTTCTCAGCTCGTTCCACCTCCTTGTCGTTGCCGCTGTCACCGCCATCTTCTGCACCACCCTCTTCTGCTACCGGTACTTCTCCCACTTCTGGTACAAGTGCGGGAGCAAGCGGAACTGCCGACATAGGGCTCCAAGTCCAGCCCTTCACTTCCTCTTGGAAGACCACGTCACGGCTGCGGATGATCTTACGTGCGGCGAGGCTGTAGAGGCGGTATCCCATTGCGTCATAGCCGAGGAAGGCAGCCTTTGCGTCCAGCTTGTTACGGCTGCCGGCAGGCACGTGCACGAATGCGCCACACCCAAAGACTTTCAGGTGCGTCACTGTTGGCTTGCGTCCCGTCCACGCCTCCTCCCGTGTCATCAGCGGCACGGCGCGCGTAGGGCTCCGGTTTTTCAGGTACACGGCGGTATTGACCGCTTCCGCCCAAAAGGTTGGCGGGAGCCCCGCGTCTTGGAGCATGCTTCGAACACACTCCATGAGCGTGCGGTTCGCACGTTCAGCCACGCCGTTCAGCTGCGGTGTTCCAGGTGGGGTGACCTCGTGCTTGATCGCGCGACGCTTGAGGAAGGTGCGGAAGTCATTGGAGAAGTACTCTCCTCCACCATCGGTGTGAAGCACCTTCAACCGCCTGCCACTCTCATTCTGTGCAGCAGCAATCCACACCTTGAAAGCATCAAAGCACTCATCCTTTCCAGCCAGGAATGACACCCACGTCTTCCTCGACTTGTCATCAATGAACGTGACAAAGTACAACTTGCCGGACAAGGATTGTGATGGCATGGGACCGCACAAATCAGAGTGAACGAGTGAGAGAAGCTCAGTCGCGCCCTTCCCTTCCCCCGTGTAAGGAGAGCGGACTTGCTTCCCTTCAATGCAGCTCTCACAAGCCGATGCACCAGGATGCTTCACCCCCTTGAGCTCCAGGTCGCGGACCATTTGCTGCATGGAGATGATGGCGCCAAAGCCGAGGTGACCGAGCCGGCGGTGCCACAGGCCGATGTCGTGTTTTCCCTCTCTTGCCACCAACGCTGAGTCGGCTTCCTTCTCCGATGCCACGTAGAGGCGGTCAAGACCGTCCTCCTTGTCTGCTTTTGCAAGCACTCGCCCCGCACTTGCAAAGATGGTGCAGCCACCATTCTCAAACTGAACCTGCATGCCTTCAGAGATGAGAGATGAGACAGAGAGGAGGTTAGCTGCCAGCCCCCGAACATGGAGCACCCCCTTCACACGACGTTCCACGTGCTTTCCCTCAACGGAAGCACAAAACACAATCTCACCCTCCCCAACCGCCATTTGCACATGGTTGTCCCCCATGTACACCCGACGAGGCTCAATGACGGTGTAGACAACGAACCACTCCCGGCGACACGTCATGTGCCGCGTGGCTCCCGAGTCGATGATCCAGAACAGGGTGGTGTTGTCGGAGACGTGCAGGACCTGGATGGTTGTTACGAATCCACTCTCCCAATCTGCGGTGTTCGCGGAAGCGTCGGACTGTTTTCCCGCTCCCACTCCAGCCGCAAGGTCCGCCTTCTTCTTCCGGCATTCGCGCGCCCAATGGCCCGGCTTCTTGCAGTAGTGGCAGTTCCCCTTCTTCTTTCCTCCTCCACCGTTGCTCCTGGTTGATGTAGCACCGCCCCCATGACCAAAGTTGGTGATGAGAGCGACGTCCAGTCCGCTTCCGTCCTCCTCTCCCTTGCGCCGCTCCTCCTCAAACAGCAAGCTCTCCTCCACATCGTTGAGGGAGAGCTTGTCGCTGCGCTGGTCCAGGGCAACAATGAGAGGAGTGTAGCTGGTAGGAAGGCCAGAGAGGATGGTTAGCATGAGCACACGCTCCTTGACAGGGTCCTCAATCGCAGCAAGCTGGTCAGAGAGAGACTTCACCATGTTGATGTAGTCAATCATGGATCCGGACTCATCCATCTTCACAGTGTGAAAGCGACGACGCAGCTGCATATTCATAAGGATTGACTTGGAAGCATAAGTGGACTCAAGCTTTTTCAAAACCTCCTTTGGAGTGAGGATGCCACGGACGAGGAGTTGCTGCCGCTCGGCGAGGTGGAGGTAGATGGTTGCGAGGGCGCGGTCACGCTTCTCGCGGTAGGTACGGGCCTCGACAGGGGATAGGGAGCTTTCTTCTGGTTCCTTCTCCTTCTCATCCACCTGGCTCCAGATTCCCTTCTCCATCAGCACCATCTTCATGTTGTTGCTCCAGTTGAAGAAGTTCTTGCCTTCGAACTTGGCGATGTTGACGCCGGCCACCATAGAAGCGGATGTCGCCATGGTAGTGCAACGTTCAGCCCACAAACGGCTCTCTCACACAACAGGGTACAAGGAATGCCTCAAGGATGAGACAAAGCCTTGTTCTAGCTCTGATACCACTGATGGAAACTGGGGCAGCCCTCAGGGAGGTGATCAGGCTCACTAAGAGCCGCCTAGGCAGGACCAACTGTTTGTGAGAGGGNGCCGGCCACCATAGAAGCGGATGTCGCCATGGTAGTGCAACGTTCAGCCCACAAACGGCTCTCTCACACAACAGGGTACAAGGAATGCCTCAAGGATGAGACAAAGCCTTGTTCTAGCTCTGATACCACTGATGGAAACTGGGGCAGCCCTCAGGGAGGTGATCAGGCTCACTAAGAGCCGCCTAGGCAGGACCAGCTGTTTGTGAGAGGGAGTTGCAGGTTACACAGACAGAAATTACGGAAGCGAATGTAGGTTTGCTGAGAATGCGAATGTCTGAATTGACTCTTGAGTGAGAAATTAAATCATCACAGCTTTCTAACAAGCCCTTATATGCCTCATTTGGCTAAGGGAGCACTGAGATCCACTTTGTCAAAGCTCACCTTGTAGCACACTCCTAGCCTAGCGGGATGAGCGGCAGTCACCTTGTCACACAAGAGAATTATGTCTCGCATGGCCTGCATGGCTAATAATCGTGCACTGGTCCTTCCTTGAAGTCTCTTGGAATTCCTCCAGCCTTCTTTTCTCCTTGAAGGCCGCTCTCAGCCGTCCTGGCCAATAATCCTGCCGCCTTTTTAGCTCAAAGTGCTCAGGTCGTCACTTGAACCCGACTCATGATCTCCAAACTTTGGAAATCCATATCTCACTCAAACGGACTCCGAATCGAGTTCCGTAAAGTGCGTTAGAACCTGTGAAACATCCTCTATCCAACTGTCATGCCAGATGATTTTTATCGAGCAACCTATTTTTGTCACTTTCTGGCACTCTCATATCCATCATTTACAACTTTGTAAACCACTCCAACTGTGAATCAGAGATTTATAGGCATGATGGCCTAGAGGATATGCTCAATTAGTGACCACAGAATCAACTTCGGTTGAGATTTCCTATACCGACAGAGCCTGTAGGTAGACTGGAGCAGCAGAGCAGTCTATGTCAATATTAATGGAAAGAAATGAAACCTATCTCTAATCAAGCAGCCACGACACATTGGCGGTTATGTCAAGCAACAGAGTAGGAAGCAACATACGAAGTTAGAGCAGTCATAAAATGTCGCACATAGCCGGTATGGCTGGACATAGCTAAATGACACTTATGACATTTGGTGCACACATGGCTCATCCACGTAGAAGCAAGGTAAATAAAGGAGATTCTAGTAGCCAAAACAACAATACTGACCTCATCGGCCTCAATACTTGATGAGGAGGAGTTTTCATTCCTTGATGAGGAGTTTAAAGAGATCTTTCCCAAAGAACTACCTAGAGAGTTACCTCCACATGTAGTGTCGATCACCAGATAGACCTAGAGCCAAGTAGAAGACCAAAGGTCCAAGGGACCTATCAGATGAGCGGGCACGAGCTGAGCAAAAGTAAAAAATCAGCTGGATTAGATGCTCATTCAGGGATTTATCAAGCCATCCACACCACCCTACATTACACCCATACCTTTTGTTTAAGAGAAAACTGGCCACATCATTGGCAATAGATGGATGACCATGGACCCCCAAAGAAGGTGGAGGAAGATGCTAATTTTCCAATGCTGACCAACGTTCGGGACGTATAGGTGTGTTTAGGATTATGTAGCTACTGCCCTCTATTTGTAAGGGACTATACATGAGTTTCCGCTCCTTTCTACGATCTCACTTGAAAAACAATCAAGTGGTATTGGGGGAATAGTAAACAAAACATATTTGAATCTTTACAACGCAATCCGATCTCAGCTTACAGCCCTACAATTGAAAGATCAATAGGTGGACTATGGCATGGCCACCGACGTGCCCGATTGAGTGATTGCAACTATTTTCCTCTCAGACTAAGGTAGTAAAGAAAAAGTAGTAGCGTTCATGTGGTGAAAACCATGCATGTCGGAACTTAACAATGTAGTACAAGAAGAGGAAATGTTGGCTCTTGTGCACGCATTCAAGACACGGTGGAGCTATCTAGAATGCCGACAATGTGTCATCCTCATTGACCACCATACAATCAAATATCTAAAGACACGGCCAAGTGTAAGCGGTCACCAAACCTAATTGATGGAGTTCCTTGAGTCCAACCATGACTACCCCATTGAGTATTGGTCAATAAAAACAAATTCAGTGGATGTTCTAAGTCGGCGAACACACTTGATGGCCGGCATTAACACATTTCTCTTCAACAAGACTCATACCTCACGAGATTTTTTGTGAAGGGCAACGGTGGGTTTGACTGGTACAACAAAACCAAATCCTGGTTTGATGATCCCTACTCGCAACGAAGATGAAACGCCGTCGACAGCTGAATCCGAGTACAGTAACACGTCATCAATTCGTTCTTAAAGTGGCTATTGAAGTGGCCATCCTTGTTGCTGATGATGCTATGTGACACGTTATGTAGGCACACATTATGGTTTAGAAAAAGCCACATTGTTCCTTCAACAGTGATGGTGGTTGTCGTCGGGATGAAGTACAAAATTCTGGAAAATGTTTCCACCACCATGAGGATGGCTTCGTAGCCCTTTGAAGTGATAGGTCTTCCTACTACAAAGTCCATGCGGATGTCACACGACTTTGTTAGAATAGGAAGTGGTTGGAGCAGTCCCGGTGGCCTTGTGCAACGAGATTTTTGTCCATGAAAGGTGTCGCACAATTTGCATAATGTTGCCACGTCGGTCTAAATTGGTCCTAAAAATAGTAAGTCACTAGCCTCTTGAGCGTCTAGTCCTCACCAAAGCGCCCACTTGGGCCTTTATTGTGAAACTCCTCCAACAGCATTCATTGTAACTCCTCGTCTGGTGGTACGACGACTTTGTGAATAAATTTTCGTTGCTAACCGTCAAAAAAAATTCGTTGCTGAGTTTTACGCGATTTTGACGGTTAGCAAAATTTTGAAGCTCGAACAACTTCTTTGCGCTTTATGTGAGCCCATAGGACTTATTGGCCGACATATTTGCTAACCGTCAAAATCGCGTAAAACTCAGCAACCTTCACCACAAATGGTCCTTCACCAAGACTATACAGGCAGAGCAATACTCGCATCGTTGAGAATTGTTGCCGGGATTTCTCCAATGAAAGGGAGGACGCCAGACCGCCGCGAACACATAAGTAGCAATGAAGCAAGCGGTGGACCAACCTCAAAGCAACAACGTAATCAACAACAGCATTTGCTTCCTCCTCAGCTCGAATAACATCAAGACATGTGGACAAGACTTTGCTTAGCTCAAAGCCCAAAGGTTGGGCCTGTTTGAGATCGAGCTGATGGAATCCCCAGTTGTTGCTCGACTTCACCGACCCGACAGCATGACTGTTGAACCGGTCGTCCACGTCATTAAGCTCAAGCACTATCGCAAACCCAGCAAGAGACTCTCTAGTAGAGATTTCCCTCCACCTCCAATTCAAATAGACGGAGTACATGATCGAGGAAATCCTTGGACATTGTCATCGTAGAAAAGCAACCCGGGATGTGGCCAAATGGCACGACTAGGATGCCACACACAACAAATGGGAGCCTTCAGAAAACCTCTGAGACATCGATCATCTGATGAACGACTTCTAAGGGCGCCACCGGCCTACATTTGCAGGAGGACGTCAGGGCTTAAATGGGAGAATTCGCACATCCCAGGCTTACTGGAGTAACTGAAGTCCATGAGGGGTGAATTTTGTTATTCCATTTATGGCCCGACTCTTGGTATTCTGCTATCAACGTTTTTGACACACTTGACCACTTTCCAAATAGGTCGACGGAAGTGTCATGAACCATGTCGGCATTTCGATACCGTACGGTCGACTTCTTGACGGTTTTCGGCTGTGATAAAGTTGCGCCTGGATAATCTCAAGACCCCCTAACTTCTCAGTGGAGTTTCTCAAAGTGACCACTCAAGATGTAGCGTTGCACACGTTGCTTGACTCAAGCATCCAAGACCCACTATATGCCTCACTGTGATTCTTGCCAATATGTAAATGTGTTCAACATGTCCGACACTTGTCATCGAAGTACACCTATGGCTTAATGAAAACTATCCAAGTGTCCCAATTTCTCGAATCGTCTACCGCTTCGCATCTCATCTCTGTGGACCACACACGTTCCGCTCGGCGTAAGAGTTTCGACTAGTAAATGCACATGCATGAAGTGATGCGGAGTTCACGTTAGCATATGGAAAATCCTGGTGATAATTTATACGATAGTTTAAGCCTTATTGATTAGATAAATTTATGGGAAGTTCCTAATCTGACCCCCCTCTTGGCGTGTTGCCATGTCCGCTTACTGTAATGATTTGTATATCCCGTCAAAATAGTTATTTTCCATTCGTCCATGCTCATCTACGTAATTTGTCATTGATTGGGAGAATGACATCAAAAGATATTCCTTGCTAGTTTTACTACACAAAGTTCTGTCGCTACTTTTTTTTGGAACCTCAAAGAACTTTCCTCAGCACTTATTGGTGCAACAGTGAGTGTTATGAAAATGCTGTCCAATTGGTGATGAAATCATAGGCTATGCAACAAAGGGATGTCCGTGGATGTTGGCATCACTCGACACAAGTGATGACCTTCAATCTCAAAGTTTTGAACTTTCAAATAGAAATATTAGTGCAGAACTTGAACCCCCCTCCTCGATATGGGAGAAATTAAGATTCAACTATGAAACTCGGAACTCATTGGGAGAATAACCTCAAAGTGGAAGAATATGAGGATGACCTGAATCGTTAAATTTTTTAGTACACTTGCCTCATACCCACTGTCTTCGCAACAAAAGAACGTCGTACCCACTTTTCGCAGAAAAAGCATGGGAGGGCCACTTTTGCAAAAACATGCGTATAACGTCCACAATATGTACATAATACTTCCGATGGCCACTATTAAAAACAAATACTTCGGATGTCCACCGTGCCAAAAATCGTATGGGGGACGAACTTATTCTCCGCATACCCACTTTCCACACGGGCCAGCGGAAGACAACAACATTGAAACAGGACCCCAACGTAGCATCGCGCAGCATAGACAGCGTGGCAGTCGACAGTTCCAGTGCACCACACAGTTTCAACATACCTCTCTGACTTGGCGTCTTTGTCTTTGAGGACCAGCATTGGTCCAGTGCAACCGCGATATTGCTGAACGTCCAATGAGCGGGCACCGTCCATGAAGTGGAAAGTACATTGGGCGAAATAGCTCTAATATCCACATTCCCAAAGGGCGGACCCTCCCATATCCAAGTGCAAAATTTTATATCCCCCATATCCGGCAGTTTAAAATATAACAACGACGTATCCGGCTCCCTCGCCATGCGCGATCAGCGACATGCGTCGCTGATCGAGCATGGCGAGGAGGGTCATGTGACCGTCGCTCGATCGCAACCCTCGATCCCTCGCGAGATCGCGATCGAGCGATGACCCATTTTTTTGATTTTTTTTCGACGCGCAAACCCCCTATTACGATTTAGGGTTTTCTATGTTTTGCGCAGGCGGAGCCCGTGCAAAATNTCCCCCATATCCAGCAGTTTAAAATATAACAACGACGTATCCGGCTCCCTCGCCATGCGCGATCAGCGACATGCGTCGCTGATCGAGCATGGCGAGGAGGGTCATGTGACCGTCGCTCGATCGCAACCCTCGATCCCTCGCGAGATCGCGATCGAGCGATGACCCATTTTTTTGATTTTTTTTCGACGCGCAAACCCCCTATTACGATTTAGGGTTTTCTATGTTTTGCGCAGGCGGAGCCCGTGCAAAATATAAAACCCTACATCGTAATAGGGGGTTTGCGCGTCGAAAAAAAAATTAAAAAATGGGTCATCGCTCGATCGCGATTGAGCAAAAACACCCATGTCAAAAAAAAAATCCATGGCACACAAAACCCCTTAGGTTTGCGAGACAAACACCTTCAAACCCAACCCCGAATTACATTCGGGATTGAAGGTTTTATTTTTTGCGTGGGCATCTGCTGGGCCCCGCGGTAGCGGGGCCCAGCAGATTCCCTTTCAACGCATGGGGTGTCTCGGACCCCTCACGCAAACCCCACGCAAACCCCTCCCTCGAAGAATCACAAACACCTCAAATGTGGGGTTTGTGATTGTTCAAGGGGCGTGATGACGTCATGCATCCGAAGCTGCATTTCATGCAGCGACAGCATGGTGTTCGCGCGCTTTTTTCTTGGATACGTCGTTGTTTTTCTGCGACCGGTGGATGTTTCATTGTTAAAGTTCGAATCAGTTGGGTATGGGGTTGTTAAAGAGCGATGTATGGATATGGGGGATCTATCGGGAAATCGATGGGTATATGGTCACACCCCCGAAGTACATTACCATGCTAAACTCACTGCGTGAACCGTCGTAAACATCGTTGAACCGAAAAGTTGAACGTCACAGAAGGGACAGACTTTAGGGTTACACTCCGGGTCGGGACGGCTGCTCATCCTGTCCAGAACGTCGTGCGTCCTGTTCCTCGCCCTTATTACAACGTACATTGTATGGTTAATCATCACAAACCATCGACATGTCATCCGAGGGTCGCAGGAATGGCGGAAATGGCCACGGGTGGAGTAATGGATAATATGTGGACCGCTTTGTTGCACACCGAGCATGGGTCGCCATCAAGGAAGCATGGGACCACAGAGAGGCACGTACCAGGAGTGTACATGGCCGCCATCCACCACAGACCACATGGGCTGCGACACCAGAAGCCATGGCACAGACCCTCGACTGGCCATTGCCCAGTCATAGACCATTGAACAGCCCAGACGTACGGGAGCCATGGATATCATCCGAGCCTAACTGTCCCTACGGATGTAACCGCTCGTAGAGCACGTAAAAATACGGAGGTGGCAATCATCGTTAGCCATCTCCATTCACGGTGTTGTACACCGTAGAAAACATGGGTCGCATGGTATATGGACATGATGACACCGAGCCCACTGACGTTATGGATGTGCGTACGCTGTTCTGGACCGAGCGTACCTACACGTGGGGCACTGTGGCGAGGATCTACCGATGGGATCAAGTTGGCCCATGGGGTGGTGAACCTACCAGACCCAGCAGGCCACAGCTCACTCCCCAGCAAGTGGAGGAGGCATGGGCTAGGATCAAGCATCGCTGGGACACGCTCGTTGCCACGGAGGTCCAACCTACTTGGGTGAACGACCCATGCGAACCAGAGACCATGTGCTGGATTTTGGGTGAACGCATGCCAACTCCACGTCCTCCTCACACCCCTGGGCAGTGGCTGCCTTGGGCTTGATACTCTCGGTGGTTGCTTTGCTTATNTACAAATACGGAGGTGGCAATCATCGTTAGCCATCTCCATTCACGGTGTTGTACACCGTAGAAAACATGGGTCCCATGGTATGTGGATATGACGACACCGAGCTCACTGACGTTATGGACGTGCGTACGCAATTCTGGACCGAGCGTACCTACACGTGGGGCACTGTGGCGAGGATCTACCGATGGGATCAAGTTGGCCCATGGGGTGGTGAACCTACCAGACCCAGCAGGCCACAGCTCACTCCCCAGCAAGTGGAGGAGGCATGGGCTAGGATCAAGCATCGCTGGGACACGCTCGTCGCCACGGAGGTCCAACCTACTTGGGTGAAGGACCCATGCGAACCAGAGACCATGTGCTGGATTTTGGGTGAACGCATGCCAACTCCACGTCCTCCTCACACCCCTGGGCAGTGGCTGCCTTGGGCTTGATACTCTCGGTGGTTGCTTTGGTTATGTTTTCATCATGTTTCCATCAACGTACTCAATGTTGGTACTTTCGCTTGTGCCACAGACAACGCGCTGTCATCAATTGTGTACAAAGTATGCCATGTCAATGCTAACTGACACATAGTAGACATGCGGAAGATCTTCCAATATTTTCTTCAATTATGTGCCACTTATGACGTTCTTTGCAGCAGGTAGTGGGCTTGCTGCACATGATTGGTTGAAGGCATTCACAGTGTGTCCATTACTTCCTTGGGATATAGTTTAGAATATAGATAGTGGATATGGCGTTCATGTATTTACGGTTTCATGTACTAGGAGACATCTTTGCATGTTAACCATCCCTACACTCCCTCATTGTGTAACATTTAACAGTATGTGACTCGTGCAACTGACAGCCGAGCAGCGGAAAACTGTACACTGTAGTGAAGTCACCACTTTTATACTGGCTTAATGTCATTCATATAATTGGACTATTAATCACAAAGGTTACTTCGCTTGAAACCTGTGTCCAGGTGAAGCAAACACTAGAGAGAATGGTATGGTCAAATGACATTGTGTAGATCTTAGTGAACGTCAAGCCCCGTACAACAGAGGTACTAAGACACACGTACTGATCCACAACTGAACGTGCACGGGTAAGCCATGCACGTAAAAGATGACCTCACAAGAAGGGCACTCTGCAACTTCATTGAACTCTAGGCATGCATCATAGAAGAATTCCCCAAAGGGGGACGCACACATGCCCGTGCATGGGTTGGCCACTTGATATCTGGCCTGCTCCATGTCTGTCTTGCCTAGGTTGAGACTAGCCATCATGGAACACATGACTTGTGCATCCTCCATTGCACATCCCGTGTCGTGGGCCACATGTGATCTGACCCTGTGCCGGTGCACTTTTAGCCTTGGTTGCCGCTTGACCACGGTCTTCAGGAGGACATGGATCTACCTCACCTGCAGAGAACAAAATTCAACATAACAATGTTAACAATTCACAAAATATGCAAAGTGAACAAGGCAGCATGGGCCATCAATGGACGACACACAATGTTGCTTTACCTATGTTCACACAGAACGGCCTCTGCGTTTGCGTTTGCGTTGGATCGGTTCGTCTTCCTCAGATGCGTCTAAGTGGGAGGAGGAATCCATTGACTCCCACTCTTTTGTCTCAGTTGTCTCATAGTCCGAGGCACTGTCCTCCTCTGACCACTATGAGGACGACGGATCATTGTCCGTAGGACTGGCAGGGTTGTCAACCTGGGATGAAAACGCGGGTTCTGCTGCGTCAGCCGCATCTCCCATGTCACATGCAGCAACACTTGCAGCACCACTCGCAGCACCACCTGCATCTGCTCCAGCACTACCTCCCCCGTGAGGAACCGTGGTGGACGCTGCTGCTGTTCCTGTTGCTCCTACTGCTCCTGCTGCTCCTCCTGCTCCTGCTGCTCCTACTGCTCCTGCTGATCCTGCTGCTCCTTCTGATCCTCCTGCTCCTGCTGCTGCTGCTCCTGCTAATCCTGCTTCTCCTGCTACTCCTGCTGCTCCTGCTGCTGCTGTTGTTGCTGCTCCTGCTGCTCCAGCTGCTCCAGCTGCTGCTGGTCCAAGTTGTCGTCCACCATCACCTTGCACTGCGCGGCCCGAGGCAAGTTGTTTGGCACGCGCTGCGGCCACGTTAGATGCAGAGACAGCAGGTGGGTTAGTGCACTTCCGCGGGCCATGTCCGGACAGCCTGCAATGGCTGCAGATGCGTTCCCTCTTGCGACGTGCGTACCGGTCCTTGTGCTTGGACTTGGGCCTTCCAGCGCCACGCTTTTTGCCCAGGGGGCCCCACCCATCCTTTGCGTACTACACCTCGCCAAGGTTCACACCGGGCATGGGGTGACGGTAGGTTCTCTTCCACGCCATCTTTGTCAGGTGGATGTCGACGTACATGTCGGGGCTGACCCCAGCGTCCAGAAGCAGACTGACGGCGTGCTGGCATGGAAATCCGTACTCGGCCCGCTGGCCACAGCTGCATTTTTTCGCGTTGCAATCCACCTCACGGCCGGACAGACTCTTTGGACCAGAGACCGTTCCAGAGAGTGGGCCGGCCGGGATGATGTCGTACTCCCTCGCCTTCTGAGTGTAGTTCGTGACCTTGGCGTCGATGAAGGGAGCCAACATAGTCTCACAGTCATGCGCCAGCTTCCGGCGCTCTGCGAAGAGCTTCTGCACCCACACGTATAGCTGGGCAAAGCAGTGAAAGGGGTATAGATGCCTCAGGTCCATGATATGAGCGTTCAAAGACTCGGCCGCGTTGCTGGTTGTGTGGCCTCCACGGGGCACAGGGATGTAGACACAGCTCCACGCCGCGAGTGGGATTCCCGGTTCTGTGCCCCCGCCAAAAATGTACTGCAGACCTGGCGCGGATGCCTTCGCCAACTGTTCCTGTGCACACTTGAAATCCCGCAGGGTGAACGCATGCGCGAGGGTCCAGAAGATGTCCGCGGCGACCCGGCCCGCCTTAGACTTGACGTTCTCGCAGATGTGCTGCACACAATATGTGTGCGTCACACCTGGCAATTCACGGGCCACTGCAGCAAGCAGCCCGCCGTCGCAGTCGGAAATGATGGCAGTACCTCGGTCGCGAGCAGTGGGGTACGCCTGCACCAGTTGCTGTACGAACCATAGCCAGTTGTCCTTGTCCTCCTGTCCGCACAGCGCCCACGCCATGGGCACGGAGTGGTTGTTGGCGTCCCAGAACTGAGAAATGAGTAGAACTTGCTTAAATCCATTTTTCAAGAAGGTCGCGTCCATGGTTATGATGCGCCGCACATGGTTCCACCCCTCCCGACACGCCCCGGGTGCCACAAAGGCTCGGCAAAAGACCTTCTTCTTGTCTTGCTCTGCGCATGCCAACGTCTGGGGGTCCACTCGTTTGAGCTGCACGACAGACATGCCATGGGGACGGTGCTTGAACATAGAGCTGTGTAGCAATCACAAATAGGGATGGGGAAGCAGCGTCAGAGGCAACAAGTACTAACCTCCGCAATGTATGCCGAGAACAAGGACCACGACAGCGCCTTCTCGTCCATCAGCTTCTTTGGGCCGCCTTCTTCGCACGGTACACCACGGGGTACTGCACCTTCTCCCCAGTACGAGCCTCAACGATCTGTTACAGCGCCTTGTGTCCGTGGAGGGCTTCTTCTTGATGGTCTGCTCAATGTGCCGCAGCACCCATGTAGTCCGCACGCCTGGTCGCCTTTCTTTGTGGTGGGGGAACACTTGTGGCCATCCACAAATTCGATGACTGCAACATTGTTGTTCTTGTGCTGATAGCGCGCCTTCAGGAGCCAATTGCAGCCTGCTTGCTTCCACAGTCCGCAGCGGACTTCGAGGCGAGTTGGCTCACTGCAGACCCATGACACCGGCATGCCGCGGTCGACTGCGTAGTCTTGGACAGCTTCGCGACAGGCGTCCATGTTGCGAAAGTCACGACCGCCTGGGAAATCCGTGCATCATCCTTTGCGTTTTCGCGCACGGGATGGAGCGGCTTCAACATCTTCGACAGTGTTCTCCGGCGGGGGCGGCGGGGTCTCCTCATCAGACGACCCTGCACAGCGGACGTTCACAGATACATGTCAGTCACATGTGTGGCAAATAGGCAGAACACATACTTGTGTGAGATGGCTAGCGGACAGTGTACTTCGACCAAGCAGTAGGTCCAACCCCGTCGGCGACGACGCCATGTCTAGAAACAACGTGGGTTCAACCCACCGGTACGGTAACCACGATACGGACGGACACGTTGACTGCCTCCAAGTCGCATCATGCACTCTTCAACACGGTCTAGGGAGCGAGGGGTCATGCACTCCACGACGTTGAAGTGACAGTTCCACTCGTATTCCTCCCACTCGGTAACGAGGAACGATGACTCCGGGTGGTACCGGGAGACGAGGACCTCTGGTGGGTCGTAGTCCTCGTCGTCCGGGTAATCGCCTCTAGTAGCGTAGAAAGTGGCGGCCATGATGGCCAACAGTGGGTGTAACAATGTACGACATGCTTCGTAATATGCATCCTACCCACCATCTACACTTAGAAAACCCACCAGTTGTTAGCGCGAGGAGGAGGGCCATCCCGGAGACACAAGCCCGCAGCGACGAAGCGGCGACATTGGAAGAACATGTCGACTACACATCAACAATGGGTCAACGGTCACGATCCCTGCAGACGACGAGAGAGAACGTCCACATCACATGGCGGTTGGCCGACTTTCCATGACGACAACAATCGCGTCCCATGCATCCGGTGTGAAGACGTCCGAGGAGGTTACAAAAATTACTAATCCTATCATGCACCTGGAGGAAAATGTAAGACGAGGGGAGCCACGTCAGCTTCGACGTAAGGACGGTGTTAGCATGTCAATCCACCTCGAATAGTCCGCCAGTTGGCGCCGATGGCATGTGGACGACAAGAGGCAACGTCCACCTGGCAACATATCGCGTCCTCGACATATGCTACGATTAGATCCCGTTCGCATGTTGTCCAGGTTGACGGCAAGGACCGCATAACGCAACATCACGGCACGTTCACTGCATGTTCAGGAAAGGAACTATGTGACTTCTGTTCTCGCATGTGACACACGTCGTGCTTTCGTCGAACGTTCGAAAGTTCAAGCCCCCTGTTGAAAGCGTAAAATAAAGCAGGAGTGACAGGTTGCTTTCAACACATATTTCTTCTGTCGGAAGTTTTCCTTCTCATGAAGACACCGGAAAGGCATATGAGTCGGGCCTCAATTTGTGCGATGTAGACATGGTGACTGAAATCGGTGAAAAATGAAAATTAATTCGCCGGATACCCAGAGTTCACAAACTAATTCACGTGGAACCGGTGTAGCGTGAATTTCTTTCCAATAATGGGTGCGGCATGCATATTTTATGGACGTGCAAGAATAGTGGGTACTGCACGCATCTTCTGTGTAAAGTGAGTACCGCGTGTGTAATGTGCGAGAAGTGGCCAGGACAGAATTCGGAGGCCGAAACAGTGGGTATCGCGGAATTAGGCCGTAATTTTTTTTAGATAAATACGGATCACTGTGATATTTTTGTAAGTCTTTGATCTTGTCGGGGGTCCTTGTCAACCAGAGAGGTCTAAAGTCAAAGCATATTTGTTTTGGATGGCTATGTGCAACCTTTAGATGGACCCCTAAACAATTAGCCGCCAAAGAAGAAATATAGTTGAGTAGCATTTAGGCAAATATTTGAGAATGAGCTATTTGGGAAAGTAACAATGGGTACTTTTCTCGCATACCCACTGTCGTCGCAACTAATGTACACCATGCCAAATTTTCACAAACAAAGAATGGGGGGGGGCACTTTGACAGAAAAATGACTATAACATCCACCAAAGGTATAACATACTTTTGAGGGCCACCGTTAAAAAACTAATACTCCGGATGTCCACCGTGCGAAAAATCGTATGCGGAACAATACAATTCTCCATATACCCACTATGACATGTTGGTTTTTGCGCCCATTGTGCTCTGTTGTGTCCTCCCGGCTTGTGTACATCGGCGTGCACATGACTGACGGCGAGCCTCGACGCTGATGGAGTGTCGTCCGGTGGAGCCGACGCACGCTGAGGTCGTCTCGCAGTTCGCTGGAACCCCCTCTCTCCGGCGACGTGTTCAGCTCCATCGGCAGGCCACCTCGGCGGTCGCGCTGCCGGCAGTCACTGCCACCGCAGTCGCTGTGTGCATGTGTCCAGCGCGTACTGTTGTGCCTGCGTCGTCATGCGCTGCCTAGGGTCCCAGTTGCATGTTTCATGGCCCTGTTTGGCAGCATAAACCATCGTGGGCACTGCCTGGGTTCAGGCTGCCATAACTCCTCGCTACTATTTTTCTAGCAGATTCTGACCGCACGGCTGCGTTCGCAGCGTCGGTATTATGGTATGGTCCAGTTTTCAGGCAAAACGGACGACGCCCGGGTTTTGGGTTGTTGGCCGTCTGGCAGGCCTCACCGAGAAAACCTGCCAGCCTGAAATTAGCTATTTTCTGATTGGCTGATGAACTGAGTAACAAGCTCTACAGAGCTGGGGGGGGCTAGAACTTGGAGGGGTTCCCCATTGCTGTTCATTCTTGATTGCGAATCAGTTACTATCAGTTTCCAGCTGCTTTCTGGCGCTAACACTGGCACGCACACTTCTGAGTAACAAACCCAGAGCTTCCAGACTTAGACTCTAGAGCAGCAGACTGAGGGGGCAGCTGACTTAAGCAACGAGCGTGGAAGCCCGCACGCTGCATCAACAACGTAGCTGCCCCAACCTGCTGCCTAGTTTCCTTTTTGGTATCAGAGCCAGAGCGTAGCAGCAGCAGCAACAGACTGACGTACAGGTGCCAGACAACGCCGGCGGACTTCCATACGCGCCAGTGCAGGGGAAATGCTGCCGGATTTTTTCCGGCAGCACTGACCCCCACGCTGGACGCAAGGAAGTGAGCGGCCGACCACGTTAGGCCCCTGCTGACGACGGCGCAAGGCAGTGACGTCCTCAGGTGTGACTGAAAGCAGCAGCCAGCAATAGCAGCAGTAGCTTGCCGCGGCAGCGAGCAGTGGCAGCAGCAGCAATAGCAGCAGCAGCAGTAGCGGCAGTCGCAACAGCTACAACAGCTGCACCAGTCGCCGCAGCAGCAGCAGCAGTAGCAGCCGCTACACCAGCAGCAGCAGCAACAACAGCAGTGGCAGCAGCAGCAGCAGCAGCAACCGCTGCAGCAGTAGCAGCAGCAACAACAACAGCAGCAACAGCAGCGGCTGCCACTGCAGGAGCAACAGCAGTAGCATCGGCAGCAGCAGCAGCAGCAGCAGCAGCAGCCGCTGGCGCCCCAGCAGCCCACTGGTGTCGTCGGCGACAACCCTGATCCCATCGTGGCTCTTCAGCACCAGCTCGCCGCCTTGACGCAGTAGCTTGCCGCGCTATAGCCACCAGCCTCCCAACCTGCCACCAGTGTGCCGCCGTCATTTGTCCCTCCATGACACGCCAGTCCGGCTGTGTCAGCTGCCACCTATTACCTGGCACAGCAGCAGACTCAGCGCCAGCGGCAGACAGTGACCTTCGTCCTTGGCCCCACTCTGGGTGCCGGCCGCAGGCAGAAGGACTTTGAGACGCCGCCGCCGCCGCTTCAGGCCGGCGAGCAGTTCCGGAGCTGGGAACTCAGCTTCCGGATCTGGGCCCAAGGTGAGGGTCTCTGGATGTACTACACCCTCCCTTATGACTCCACCCAGGCCGACCAGCTGTATGACGCTGGTCGCACCGTTTGTGCCTTAGTCCCAGTCGCTCCTCCGGCGTCCCGCTTGGCCCTCGAGCCTTTCCTCGGCGACTTCACCACTGACGTCCCTCAAGACCCTGCCGCCGCCTGGCATGTCCTCACCAGGCCCCATCGCCTGTCCAGCGACGCTGAGATCAGTTGCCTGCTCCGGGAGTTCAACTCACTACACATGGGGGAGACCGAGACGGTCACTGCCTACTGGCAGCGGGCAGAGGACATCCTTCGACGTCTCGGCATATCCGCTCCGCCCCCTCTGTCCGCGCTTCTCACCATCAAGCGCGGCGCCACCAGCGCATACGCAGTTGTCTTCGTGCACTACCCCCAGGACGTCCTCTCCACCATGGCGGCCCAGGGCATCCTCATGCCCTGGGCGTACGAGCTCTTCCTCCATGTTGAGGAAGCTCGACAGGAGTCCCAGCTCCATCGCATGGAGGCGCTTGCATCCCCTGCCGTCGCCTCCCCTGCCGGTGCCTCTCTCCCCGTCGCTTCACCTGCCATTGCCTCTGTGGCCGTCGCCTCCCCCGCCGCAGCTACCTCATCGACGTAAAAAACGAAGAAGAAGCGCAAGAACAAAAAAGGCAAGGATCCGTCGCAACAGCAGCAGCAGCAGTCGTCGACCGGATCCAGCGGTGGTGGCGCGGTCTGCCACAACTGCGGTCGGCCTGGACACGGGTGGTACACATGCCCTCTGCCGACGGACGAGGCCCGCGTCATCGCCACCCTGCGACGCCAGCGGGAGCACCGTCTCGCCTCTGCCGCCGTTGCTACTACTGACACTCGGACCTCGTCCAGCAGCTCGGCCGCTCCGACAGTTGCTCCTGTCCTGCAGACGCCCCCGCAGCAGCAGTACTACTCCCAACCATCGGCGCTTCCGTTTCCTTCGCCAGCCCAGTCCTCTTACTACCCGGGCTCCGGCGCTATGACTCCGTACTCGGCCTACACTCCCGGGCCATCCTCCCGTGAGCGTCAGCTGGAGCAGTGCATCACGCTCCAGCTTGGCCTGCCTCGCCCTCCTCCCCAGGGAAGTGCGAGTTGCGTCATTTCTTGCCCTCCTGCACAGCCCTGCATGACTGAGTCTGAGCTGCGGTCCTGTCCCGTCTCTTCATCTGTCTTGTCGTCTCCTGTGGTCTCTTCCAACCCACTCCTTGATGACATTGCGTGGCTTGACGATTGGCAGTCTCGTTTCGCACCCCCTTCCACCGCGTCCGTGTCCCTTGCTTGCTGTCATGTGACCGTCAGCGATCTGGCGACCCCTGTCCATGACCCTGCTGAGACCTGGATCATCGACTCCGGGGCCACGCATCACATGACGGCCTCTCGCGAGGCCTTCAGTATGCTTGGCCCTGTCAGCGATGTCTCCGGTGTCCGAACGGGCTCCGTACAGGTGTTACCGGTCCGTGGTGTTGGTGTGGTTCGTTTCCGTGGTCCTGCCGGTGACGTCTTTCTGACTGATGTTCTCTTCGTCCCTGGTCTCGAGCTCAGCCTCCTTTCCGTGACTGCCCTTGACCGCATGAGCATGGACGTTGTGCACTCGCGTGGTGTTGGCACTGTGTCGTTGCGTCCGTCTGGTCTTGTC
>SZWC01012086.1:69131-85274 GCA_023375785.1 Penium margaritaceum
TCTGTCCGATGGCTTCTATTTTGAGGCCATGGCCTACATGACCTGGGTATGGAACCGGATTCCCCACGGTCCTCTTCCCCGCCAGTCCACACCCTACCAGCACTGGTGCGGTCGGCGCGCGGACCTCCGCCCCGCTCGCGTCTGGGACTGCGTCGCCATTGTATGGCTGCCCGTCCCACAACAGGGCGGCAAGCTCACCCCGCGCGGCCGTCCCTGCATTTTCCTCGGTGTGTCTCGTCAGTCTAAGGCCTGGCGGTTCTAGGACCCGTCCCGGTACTGCATCGTCGAGTCCCGCGATGCCCTCTTCTTCGAGGACCTATTTCCCCGCGACCTCATCCGCTCCTGCTCGTCCGTGTCCCTCCCGTCGCGTGGGGGAGTGGTGAGTCCGTCCTCTGTCCTGTCGCTTCCGGGTGACACAGCACTCCGTCCCTCTGAGCCGGTAGCCCCTGTCGCATCCTCAGAGCCCGCAGCCCCAGTCACGTCCACTGGCCCCTCCGGGCCATCAGCGCCGACCGCGTCTGCTGGCCCCTCCGGGCCAACAGCGCCGGTCGCGTCCGCTGGCCCCTCCGGGCCAGCAGCCCCAGTCACGTCCGCTGGCCCCTCCGGGCCAGCAGCCCCAGTCACGTCCGCTGGCCCCTCCGGGCCAGCAGCGCCGACCGCGTCCGCTGGACCCTCCGGGCCAGCAGCACCGGTCGCGTCCGCTGGCCCCTCCGGGCCAGCAGCCCCAGTCACGTCCGCTGGCCCCTCCGGGCCAGCAGCCCCAGTCACGTCCGCTGGCCCCTCCGGGCCAGCAGCGCCGACCGCGTCCGCAAGCCCCTCCGGGCCAGCAGCGCCGGTCGCGTCCGCTGGCCCCTCCGGGCCAGCAGCCCCAGTCGCGTCCGCTGGCCCCTCCGGGCCAGCAGCGCCGATCGCGTCCGCTGGCCCCTCTGGGCCAGCAGCCCCAGTCATGTCCGCTGGCCCCTCCAGACCAGCAGCCCCAGTCACGTCCGCTGGCCCCTCCGAGCCAGCAGCGCCGATCGCGTCCGCTGGCCCCTCCGGGCCAGCAGCCCCAGTTGCGTCCGCTGGCTCCTCCGCGTCAGGCGTCCCGTCCGCCTCCGTTGGCCCGTCAGACCCAGTGACATCTCCTGCCCGGTCGCGCTACACACATGGCCCAGGCGGCAGCCTCCGACCTCGACCGACAGTGCAGACCGTCGCACCGCGTCCTGTGGCGCCTCGACCCCCTGTGGCTCCATGTGTCTCCTCCACTCCCTCGGTCGTGAGTGGGGACCCTGGCACGAAGGCTCTCGGCCTGACGACCTCGGCCATCATCTCCGACCTTCACCCAGGCTCTGCACTGGGCTATGCCATGCTTCATCACGAGCATCGGCATGCTGTCATGGCTGCACTCGCCCGCATCCCACCTGGAGCTCGTGATGCACATGCCCTCTCCGTCTAGTCCACAGCACGCCCGGAGTACCCAGCCACCCTACGCGAGGCTTGAGCCTCTTCTGAGGCCGCACATTGGGATGCCGCCTGCGCCGAGGAGCTTGCTGCTATTCGGCAGCACCACGTGTACGACCTCGTTGACCTCCCTCCAGGTCGGAAGGCCATTGGCGCCAAGTGGGTTCTTCGGCGCAAGTGGAAGCCTGACGGGTCCTTGGACAAGTACAAGGCCCGCCTTACAGCAAAGGGGTTTGCTCAGGTCCCTGGAGTCGATTACGACCAGATGTTTGCCCCTGTCGGTCGGTTCTCCACTAGCCGAGCGCTCTTCAGCCTGGTTGCCCAGTATGGGTGGGAGCTGCATCAGATGGACGTGAGCAACGCGTTCCTCCATGGGTCACTAGAGGGTGAGGAGCTCTACATGGTGCAGCCCCCAGGCTTCGACGACGGTACTGGGAGAGTCTGGCGGCTGCGGAAGGCCCTCTATGGTCTGAAGCAGTCGCCTCGGTGCTGGAACCAGGAGATCAGCAGCACACTTCTCCGTGGCGGCCTCCAGCGCAGCACCGCTGACCCCGCACTCTTTCTCAGCCCACGAGGTCAGACCTTTGACTCAGTTCTGGTATACGTTGACGATCTCCTCATTGCGTCGCCAGACACGGCCGCCATCGAGCGTGTCAAGGACTTGATGCACGCCGCCTACCAGATGAAGGATCTCGGGTCTGCCCAAGTCTTCCTGGGCATGGAGCTCGAGCGTGATCCCTCTCAGGGCATCCTACACGTCCACCAGGCTGCCTATGAGCAGACCCTGTCAGCTCGCTTCGCCGAGGACCTGCCCCTCGTGTCCAGCGCATCCTCACCCATGTCGCCCGACGGCCAGGTGAAGCTGAAGAGTCCTGACCCAGCTATTGTGGGGGAGCCAATTGATGTGACCACGTATCTGCGGATCATCGGGTCACTGATGTTCCTGGCGACGACAACGCGTCCAGACATCGCGTTCGCCGTCAACCTCCTGGCCCAGTTCTCTCAGGATCCGCGTCACCTCCACTACGAGGCCGCGATCCGAGTGCTGCGCTATGTCGTCTCGACCCCTCGGCGAGGTCTCATGTTCCGCCGCCAGCCGTCCGTCGTCGCAGTGGGCTACACCGACAGCGACTGGGCGGGCAGTCCAGAAGGTAAGAGTCGCACAGGCTGGATCTTCCTGATCGGTGGCACAGATGTGTCCTAGCGCAGTGGCAAGTAGGGATGCATTGCACGCAGCACTGCTGAGGCTGAGTACGTGGCCCTTGGCTCAGGCGCGTGTGAGAGTGTGTGGTTGCGTCGTCTGTTGTCCTAGTTGCGTCAGTCTGTCGCATCCATCACCTTGCATTGTGACAATGAGAGTGCCATGGCCATTGCAGACAATGACGGTGTGCATCACACTCACACAAAGCACATCAATGTTGAGTATCACTATGTGCGTTCGTTGTTGCACGACGGCAGCATCAGCATCGTGTGGGTTGAGACAGCACGGCAGCTGGCTGACTTCCTGACCAAGGCACTGAAGCGGGACTCGTTTAAGAAGCCTGTGAGTTCAGTCGGCGTGCGTCCGTGACTTGTTTTCTTTGTCTCTGCCTGCACTTCTGCGTGTCCTGGGGGAGTCTGTGTGTTTACCGTGTCTGTGCCCGCCTATGTGCACTACGCCTGTGAGTCATGGGGGAGTGTTGGTTTTTGCGCTCATTGTGCTCTGTTGTGTCCTCCCGGCTTGTGTACATCGGCGTGCAAATGACTTACGGCGAGAATCGACGCTGATGGAGTGTCGTCCGGTGGAGCCGACGCACGCTGAGGTCGTCTCGCAGCTCGCTGGAACCCCCTCTCTCCGGCGACGTGTTCAGCTCCATCGGCAGGCCTCCTCGGCGGTCGTGCTGCCGGCAGTCACTGCCACCGCAGTCGCTATCTGCATGCGTCCAGTGCGTACTGTCGTGCCTGCGTCGTCATGCGCTGCCTAGGGTCCCAGTTGCATGTTGCATGGCCCTGTTTGGCAGCATAAACCATCGTGGGCACTGCCTGGATTGAGGCTGCCATAACTCCTCGCTACTATTTTTCTAGCAGATTCTGACCGCACGGCTGCGTTCGCAGCGTTGGTATTATGGAATGGTCCAGTTTTCAGGCAAAACGGACGACGCCCGGGTTTTGGGCTGTCGGCCGTCTGGCAGGCCTCACCGAGAAAACCTGCCAGCCTGAAATTAGCTATTTTCTTATTGGCTGATGAACTGAGTAACAAGGTCTACAGAGTTGGGGGGGGGGCTAGAACTTGGAGGGGTCCCCCATTGCTGTTCATTCTTGATTGCTAATCAGTTACTATCAGTTTCCAGTTGCTTTCTGGCGCTAACACTGGCGCGCGCACTTCTGAGTAACAAACCCAGAGCTTCCAGACTTAGACTCTAGAGCAGCAGACTGAGGGGGCAGCTGACTTAAGCAACGAGCGTGGAAGCCCGCACGCTGCATCAACAACGCAGCTGCCCCAACCTGCTGCCTAGTTTCCTTTTCGGCACACCACCGAGGTACACCCAACAACATGAAAAGAAACCTGTCATTGACTGAAGCACAGATTATGTCCCGTATGCTAAAAAATTTCCTTGTATTAAGAAAATTATGTCGAGAGTTGAAATCGACTTACATGCTCACAATTTTTCTCTGTATATGTTTATTGTTTTTCTACCTTTGCGTCTCTCTCTTTCACACTCTCTCCCCCATGTCTCTCTCTCTCTGTGTTTTTATGATTTTTGCTATGCTGAAGAGACCTCAAACTAGGAAAATAAAGTATCACTACCGGTATCGGTATCGAGCTGGACGGTCGCTCAATACGGACGCCGATACCCTCGAAAGACGCGATACCGGCACGGGGGCTCAATGCCGGTATCGACCGGCAACGCTGGGACTCCGACGGGCTGGCTTGTGGCAACAAACCACCCCGTAGACTCCCTCTTCGTTTAATCCTCATCGGCAAATGCCAGCGAGAACTATTGGGTTGTCGACCGGACGAGGTCTGATCAACAGCTTGCCTTTTTTTTTGCTCTTCTCATGTCGACGACGTCGACAGAAGAAATACGCCCAAAAGAATAGAAGTCAATGTCGATTCAGCGTCTATATTTACGATGCAAATATAGAGGTCGAGTCAACGTCGACTTTTTTTTTTCTGTGTTTGGGAGAGATTTCTCAAAAACAATTACTCCTCCAACCTCCCTCTTTTGTTCTAACATCGTAGCAAAGTGAAGTGAACAAATTAATGTGAACAGGACTGTTTCGCTCGTTCACGTAATGAACGAGCGAAACAGTCCTCAAACAGGTCGATAGGCCCAAGGTTGATAGGCCCAAGGTCCATAGGCCCAAGGCCGATAGGCCCAAGGCCGATAGGTCCAAGGCTGATAGGCCCATTGAAGGGCTTGTTTTCCTCGTTCGCGTTGTGAACAAGCACATAACGTGACTGTGGACATCCACAGTTGTGTGATTGTGATGTACACGAAAGACGAGCGGCCAGTGTCCGACAACCAAGAAAAAGATTCTTAAGTGGACAAAAATGACACCCTTAGTGTTTAATGTACCAAAAGCGCAACTACTTGTCAGTAAAAATAGAAATGATAGAAATTTTGTCACATAAAGGAACAATGAACATAGGATGGAATAAAACATCACATGAAACCAATGGAACGTAAAAAATCTTACTTCAGATACCCACTATCGTGAAAGTAACTTGTGTACCATGAATTTGTTTCTAATAGTGGGTGCGACATGAATGATCTCATGCGCTTCGAGAAAACTGGTTACAGGATGCATGTTTTGTGTAAAGTGAGTACTGTATAAATAATGTGCGACAAATGTCCAGGAGAAATTTTGGAGGCCCAAACAATGGATATAGCGGAATTATGCCAATGTGACAACAGTGCGCACAAGTGCACACCGTTTCCAAATTTTGGTAGAGGAGCATTTGATTTGGCGAACCACAAATATGTACCTTTCATTCAATCCGCTGGGTTGGTTTTATGTTGATGTTCACAATGTCTTCCCGAATTTGGATACCTTATCTATCCTTTCGTTCTTTGTTCTTTGACATTTTTTTCCTTCAGATGCCACATTCTTGTGAAGTATCTCAAGTCTTAGTCAGCCACATACGGGTTTTCCAACAATGTACTCTACACTAGATTTGACCCTTCGATCAGTTCACACGATACGCAATTATAAGGGTTGCCTAATTGGACGTACATGCGGTTCCAAAACGACATACATTAGAGATGAGAACAAGAGCTGGACATTTATCGGATATGCATTATCTGAATAGGTATCTGCCTTTGTCACGATTTCTTCCCGTTAGTCCACACAACAACGTGGCGTGAATATTGCAGCTCGGAAATATTTGTCCTTATCGATTTTCTACAGTTTCAGCTTTTGAAAAGTTGAATAGCATTATCATCTTTTAAAAATCTCAATTTCCTCATAGGCCCATATCTTAGATGGCTCAATTTTCACACATCAACATATATACATATATTTTCATACATAGATATGTATATACATGTATACATACATACATATTTATATGCCCCTACTTTGTGGATGAAATGAGGAATGCACCAAGTTTGAAGTTGAAGGAATGCCCCCAGTTTCAAACATTAAGAATAGGATGCAGCGAGTCTGTTAGTTATAAGAATACAAACGTTTTAAAAAATATGTGTAATCTGACCCCGGTTAGTAGTGGTCCACATTGTACTGGGGATATGTAGCGGGTTGAGTCTCCAACTCCTGCTCTGAAGTCGTCGTTGGAATTCGCAATATGGCGTTCTCAGTCCGCGTCAGGGGTTTACCCCCTTTGCAGGACTGAGGGGCAATCGTCATCAACGACCCAGAGCAGGGAGACTGAAATATTTCGAGTCTCCGGATGCCAATTTCTGTTTTTAACCTTACCCCTAGTTTTGGGACCCAAACCGGGGTTTTTTTCCTCGAAATCGTGCATTCGCACGAGTTTTTCGATTTCGAAACTCATTGTGTGTCCTAAACAAACTTGAGTTTTATTTTTTATGCATCGGCGCGAAATCGTCGCGTGCGAGGCATGATCGACGATTTCGCACCGATGTTTCTCGTGCACTCCTCGCTCCTCGCTCTCGCTCTATCCCTCGTGCTTGCTTGTTCTTGCGAGCGAGGAGGGCGAGTGAGGGCGAGGGCGCGAGGCCACAGGCCTCCGCCCTCGAGGCCTCATGGCCTCTTGGCCGCCGATCGAGCCACCAGCTCGATTGGCGGCTGCTAACTCACCGGCGGGTGGCCGGCCGGTCACTTGACTGACTGCCGGCCACCCAGCCGGCCGGCCGCCGGCCGGCCGGTAGCCAGCAGGTGGCTGGCCACCGGCCAACTCTCGCAATAGCAAGGGGTGGCTCGCGGCCACCCCCTCGCTATCGCGAGATGGGAGGGTCGAACCGGCCCTCCCACTACATTCCTCCCCACTTATTATCAACCGTCCCGGTTCATGACCAACAAGTGAGAATACCAGATAGTGAGTTGTCAACAGTGTGAAAGAAAATCAATAATTTCAATCACCAGTTAAACACAAACGCGTGCATGGCACTTGGACCTAAGCTGCAACTTGTCAGTCAGCACGGTTAGCAACCTCCCCCCTTTAGGCTGGAGCGTCCGCGCGACAACCATGTTGGGCGTCCCCAACCTCCTATGGTCGTTGTCCATGAATGCTGCCCTGTGGGAATGTTGTTCACTTTTTCCGCGTTCAGGTGGTACCTCCTGCCGCGCATCGATGTGTGCGAGCTGCAAGCTTGCTCCACTACTCGTTGACCACCGCTGTGGGCAACCGAGATTCGGGCTCCCATGAGTTATGTTCNGCTGCAACTTGTCAGTCAGCACGGTTAGCAACCTCCCCCCTTTAGGCTGGAGCGTCCGCGCGACAACCATGTTGGGCGTCCCCAACCTCCTATGGTCGTTGTCCATGAATGCTGCCCTGTGGGAATGTTGTTCACTTTTTCCGCGTTCAGGTGGTACCTCCTGCCGCGCATCGATGTGTGCGAGCTGCAAGCTTGCTCCACTACTCGTTGACCACCGCTGTGGGCAACCGAGATTCGGGCTCCCATGAGTTATGTTCAGGTTCACACCCGGCCCAATAAAGGAGGTGCTCCCTAACAACGTGTGACCAAAGAGTACGCTCTCGGTGCTGGAGTAGACGAAGGACCTCGCATTGGCCGTCAGTAGCAAGGACTGCCAGCGGTGGCTGAACGGTTTTGTGTGCCGTGTATGGAGCCAGCAGGCTCACATGAAACACGTCATGTATCTTCATACTCGGCGAAAGTAGGAATCGGTATGCCACTGGCCCGATGCGTGCCACAATGGGAAACGGTCCAATCCACTTCGGTAGAAGTTTTTGTGCCCCTGGCGACTTCAGCCGAAGATTCTTAGTGCTAAGCAGCACTTTGTCACTCATGTCAAAAGAGACCTCACGGCGACCTTCGTCGGCATATGCCTTTTGTCGTTGTCGAGCAGCTTGAAGATGACCCTTCGCCTCCTGTATCAAGGAGTCTATGCGCTCAGCAAAGGCTTGAGCAGAAGGAACCTGTCCTCCTATACTCCCGCTCTTCACCAATGAATAGGGCACCACGGGATGCAGACCACTATTCAACACAAATGGTGTGAACTGTGTAGACTCGTTCACCGAGTTATTCACCGCAGACTCTGTCGGTGCTAGGAATTCGTCCCAGTGATGCATGGCAGGGTCCACGTACATGGGGAGCATTTGTTCTAGAGTGCGGTTCATACACTCTGTTTATCCGTCAGTTTGAGGGTGAAACGCTATCAAAATTTAAGACTCACTGCCGAAGTACTCGTGCATCTTTTGCCAAAACTTACTTGCAAATTTTTGATCTCGATCGGAGATAATGTGCAACTGCAAGCCGCGGTGCTTTACGACACCCTCAAAGAAGAGACGAGCGGTCTCCTCTGCGTTCAAGTCAGTGGTTGTAGCAATGAAGTGTGTCATCATCGTCAAAAGATCCACAACCACTAGTATTGCATCGTGGCCACGGGCCGTGTCCGAAAGACCAGTAATGAAGTCCATGCAAACGCACTCCTATGGAGTCCCAGGAATGGGAAGCTGTTGGAGGATTCCAGCAGGCTTCTTGTTACTAGCTTTATTCCGAAGACATGGTTCGCATGTCATGCAATACTTATGGACATCAACACTCCATACTGGCCACCAATAGTGGTTCGAGAGTGCCTGACCGGTATTTCGAGGTCCCACATTACCTGCGACATGTGGGTCGTGGAACTGGGAGATAATCTTTGCTCGAAGGTCTCCCACGTTTGGCACAAAAACTTGTTTTCCGTGCCAGAATATTCCTGCGACCTCCACCAAGCCGTACTTGTCCAGATTTTGAGAGTCTTGAAACCAAGAATCCCCACAGTATCCCATCCTGATCCTGTTTACAAAACTTTTGTAATGGATAATCTCTCGTGGTGGTTGTCGCAGAGGTGCAGGGGGGTCTGGTGATTGTACTGTTGCTGTTGCAATGGCCATAAAACACCCACCGACCTCGGTGGTTGCTTTAATTTCCACAGGTTGTCGGCTTAGTGGATCGGTCACATTGATGCGTCCTGGCCGATATTCCCATGTGAACGAGAATCGACTCAAGTATTTTCTCCAATGCGCTTGTCGTCTTGACAGGTTTGGTTGGGTTTGGAAAAACACCAGTGGATTATGGTCGGTCACGGCCGTCACATCCCCTTCAGCACCCTTGAGGTAGCAACGCCACATCTTGAAAGCGTGTACTACTGCAAGGAGCTCTTGATCCCCAGTCGTCTACCGCGTTTCCACGGGAATGAGCTTCTGGCTCTTATACGCAACTGGGTGACCGTTCTACATGAGGACGGCTCAGAGTCCTACTACCAACACATCACATCACACCTCCCCACGGTTGCGATGGATCTGGAAGAGCTAGGATGGGCGTTATGGATAGAAGCTCCTTGACTTTGAGAAAAGCGTTCCCGCAATCAGATATCCATTCCCAGTGCATGTCTTTTCGCGTGAGCCTGGTTAGCGGTGCTACCAGGGACAAACACCCTTGCATAAACCGTCAAAAGTAGTTTGCAAGGCTGAGAAAAGACCGAATATGCCCAACATTTTCCGGGCGTGGCCAGTCTACAACGGCTTGGACCTTTCGTGGGTCGACACGGATACCGTCCTTGCCGACGATGTGTCCAAGATATTCGAGCTCATCTTGTACTAACTTGCACTTGCTCACTTTCGCATAGAACTTTTGTTCCCGAAGGATTACGAGGACTTTGCGCAGGTGTTCTATGTGCTCTTCCATTGATTTGGAGAAAACCAGGATATTTTCTAGGTAAACCAAGACAAACTGACCAAGTTACTTGGCGAACGTTCGGTTCATTTCTCCTTGGAAGGTTGTCGGGGCGTTCGTCAGCCCAAAGCATAACACCCGGAACTGATAGTGTCCCATGTGCATTCGAAACGTAGTTTTCGGAACATCATCTTCTGTGATGCGGATTTGATGGTACCCTTGGGACAAATCCAAGGACGAAAATACTTTTACCCCTTGGAGTTGGTGAAAAGGGTCCTCAATCCACGGTAAGGGGAATCAATTTTTCACCATCAGTTTTTTCAACGCCCGGTAATCCACGCACATGCGTAAACCACCATCCTTTTGTTAAAAAAAGGATCGATGTACCGTACGGCGAGCTACTTGGCTCGATCCACCCTTTTGTAATGTACTTTTTGACTTGGCATTCGGCCTCTCGCCTTTCTGCTGGACTAAGGCCATACATGGGTCTGAACGGAAGAGTCGTCTCCGGTTGCAGCGGAATCGTGTGGCCCATGTGTCTTTCTGGTGGAAGCCCAGCCGGTGGGTCTTGGAATACATCCGAAAACTCCACCAATAGAGATTTGATCTCTTGTGGCGTGTCTTCCTTCACGTCGTCCTCCACTTTCTGCAGCTGAGCCAAGAAGTATCGACAACCTTGTCGAATACGTCTCTTGACCTGCATCACAGACAAGCTGGCATGGAATTTGAGTCGGGTCGGTGATAATTTCGTACTCATAATCAACGTAAAGTGACGCTTTCCTTTTCAGAGGATCAAACACTTTGATTCAAAGCACATTAGAGCCTTGTTGTCACGGAGCCAGGGATTGCCTAGCACCACGTCAAATGGGTGAAGAAGGTTGAGTACATTTAACATGACACTCTGTGTGTACCCTTGAATATAAACTGTCGTTTTACGAGTACCGATCACGGGTACCATATGGTTGTCACCGACAACAACTGCGCTATTTGATGGCTCGTACTTCAGGCCAACCTATCGAGTAAAGCCAAGGCTATCAAAAGAGTCATCTCCTCCTGAGTCAACAAGTATGTTTAGGAGCACCAGCTAGGTGTCCTTTGAAGTGCATCGTCATGTTGCCTCCACTCTTCCGAGTGAACAGGCTCGATGATGGCAAGCCGAGTTTGTGATAAACACGGAATCTAGACGGCGGACGCGGCAACTCTCATGATTCACCTAATCTAGTCCACATCTTGTGGGCATGTGTGAATTCTGCTAGCACCTTCCACCTTTTAAATTTCACTGGGTCAAAATCTTCGACTAAAGGTACCGCAAACGTGATCGAACTCATCACTTTGAGGGCGTTTGCTTCAATCACTGTATTACACAATTCTTACACAGTGGTCGGTGTCGCCACCACTAAGCAAGTTCGATCATGCATCTCATCCGGTGATGCAAGATTTAGTGGGCAATGTCAATCAGCAAGTACAGAATGAGGTTCAATGAGGGGAGAAAACAATGGAGAAATTAGAACTCGTCAAAAACTCAAATTGTTTAACATCCTCGTTTCAAAACATGAACCCACACTCGTGATCCATTCTTATCCCTGAGTGGTCCCCACTAACGTCACTCAGGGGTGGGAAAAACCCACCCCACAGTCTTGTCCGTTACCAGAGTCGGGCCCGTTGCCGCGACCGCGACCCTGTCCACGGCCTTGTCCGCGGCCTCCTGTTGCACCCTCCCCATGAGGTGCTGCTGCTGCGGCAGACGCCGAAAACTCTTGTCCACCTCTAGTAACCTCAGGGCACTGAGCCCTAAAGTGACGAGGCTGCATACGGTTGTGGCAGAGTCCATCGCGGAATGCTGTGTTGCGACGCTCACTCGCCGCTTGCAGCTCGTCATTGTCGCGGTTGCCCTTGTGGTTTGCGATCTTGTACCCGCCAGTCTTCTTGACTGGAAGGTTTGCAAGCTGCTTGCCCTTGGCCTCGCCCCGCTGCCCGGCTGCTCCTCCAGCCCCCGCAGCATCCATGCGCATGTCGCGGCCTTGCTGTGCATGCACGTTCGACCGTGCATGCGAGTAGTGCTTCAGGTTCGCCGAATACACCTCACTCATGTAGTCCTGCAATGACCTCCAGCTTGTCCAAGCCTGGTCGGTTGTCGTTGTGGTGGTCTTGTCATTCAGCTTCTCGCTTGCAATACCGTCACGCAAGTACTGCAAGAGCATGCACTCTGGGTACTTGAAGGTCTGAGTTTCGTCGTCCTCGTTGAAGCTTTCGGCTTCCTCCACGAGTGCGGTGAACTCGCTCAAGTAGGTTTCGAGCGAGCCACCCAGCTGCCTGAAATCCTTGATTTTGTGGAAGGCACGATGCGCCTCCTCACGCTGGTTGCACTTCTTATACATAATCACACAGAAAGTCTCCCACGGCATGGGCTGCCACTCGAGGTGCCATTGCTGTGCAGTCCATTCCTTGACCACATACCCTACTCCCGCCTAAATTCAGAGATTAAATAACTAGTTTTAATTCGGGACCGGTCTGAAATTTTGTTCTGGTCTATTCGGCAACGGCCCATAATAAATTTGCCTCCCTTTGATTAAATCCGGAAAAAATCCTGCTCAGGTCCCGTCGATTCTAGACGGGCGGAAAATGCCGAGGAGACTGCCGACTTGCCATAGCGCGATCGGGGACCGATAGCGCGACGGCGGGCCAGCAATCACGATGGAGAGAATCGCGGGTGCAACAGAGACCAGCGAACGGCGGGCGCTCTTGATTTGTCTGTTCGAGTTCAGCACTCCGAACTCGAGCAGCCAAACCTCGCTCTGTGCCAGCAAGGGATTGATCGTGGCGTTTTGAATTTATGAGTACAGTTCCTCACCAAGGCAATTCGAGACAGGCCAAAAACGTGGTCCCAGTTGGTTGAAAAAAGCCGAAAGTTAATTCCTCCACAGAAAGTATTACGAATTTATGCGGGAGTACGGTACTTGAAGAGCTTGTCTTCAATTCGCATCGTGGCAAGGTCATCCCACTAGCTAAGTGGAGCCTTGTGGACACGTAGAACATGCTCCATGCAATTCAACGAGTCGGTCAGCTTCACGCCCTTCCGGAAGATCTCCACACTGTGGAGGAAGGACGTGTTCATGAGCGGCTTGAAGTCGTCGAGGTAGGCAAGCCGTTGCTGCCATCGGCAATGGCATCCACAACTGCGGCAGGCTGCGCTTGCTACTGCATTCGCACCTGGGTCACGCTCTGCAACGCCTTATCGAGGTCGTTGCATCGGCGGCTTGCCTCATGGGCGGCCAGGCGCTGCAGCTGGCGATCACGGTTGAGGTCCATGATGCTCTGCCTGACGTTGGCCAGCAGGTTGGCGAACGCGAACTTGAGCTCTGATGTCGTCAGAGCATCGGCAATAGCCTCCAGGGCCTCGCGTTGTCCGTGCACCCTTACCCACTACAGGAGAGTACGGTTTGCGTACACGGCTCCAAGGAGTCTCACCTTTCGGAGGAGACTGTCGTCAGTGACGATGCTCGAGTGGGCACTGCCCTGCCCCATTGCGGTCACATCGTAGGAAGGGGGTTCCGCCCCCATTCCTCTGAGTGGTACCGTACCTCCACCGTCGGTGGTGATCTTGAGTCGGCCCGCCGCCTCAGCAGTAAACTCCGCGAGCCTACAATGGTCATCGCGAATTGCCTTCGCGGCGACGTCGCCCGTCTCGTCCTCGCGGGAATTTCCCGTGTGGCTGCTTTCAGCACCCTTGCTGCTCTCGGCAGTCTCGCTGCCGTTGGCAGCTTAAGGCGATGCGGCGGGCGCCTTATCCTTCTCGAGAAATCGGCTCGAGTTCGCCGCACGACGATGGCGATGGCCGCGATCCTCGTCGCCTTCGCCATCGTCGGCGTCGTGCTCTTCGTCGGGGTCCCCCTCCGGGAGATCCTCCTCCATCGCGTCGCCCATCGCGTGGGGGTCGCCCACATACGCGTCGACTTGCTCATCGAGCACTTTTTCGGCCTCCGCACGTTTCTCGGTGTCACGGAGGTTGGCGTCGATTGCCTTAGGTGGTACGGTTGCCTTAGGCGGTACGGTTGACTTTGGGTTGGTAACCGTGCTCGCGGCGGCTGCTCCCAAATTTTGGAGTCCGCTGAGGGCGTGTGGTGAGAAGGTCACCACCTTGCCCTTGTTGGTCTTGGACGGTCCGGCACTTGCCATCACGTCGCTCGTGCAACTAGCACGTGGGGATCGTTGTGAGGATCACCCCACAACTTTTAAGGAGGAATTGCCTCCCACAAAATCCTTGCTCTCACGATCGGTGAGGCAATTACAAATTCAACTTCTATTTTCCTAGGGGACGGAGTAGTTATATACCCATCGTTTTGCCAGATAAAGCTTCGGTGCCCATAGTCGAAAACGAACCGACAATGGTGCCCATAGTCGGAAACGAAGTGACGGCGGTGCCCATAGTCGAAAATGACATGACATCGGTGCCCATGTTTTTCGTCGCGCGAGCGAAAATGGACACGGTTGACATATATTTCATGTATATATCATATTTGACATGTTTTTTAACTTCGTGCTTTGCCGGTCGTTGCGAGTTCGCAGGAGGCGTTTCACGCCGAAACCTCCCTGCGAGCTCGCGATGACCCTGCCAAACCCCCCATATAAACTAGGAGGTTTGTAGTAGGTTTGGGGGGGTTTGCAGGATGCGGCGCACGCTTGGCATCTGCCGGGACCGACGCCGCGCCACTCTTTCGAATGCGCGATATCGAATGCGCCCGGTGGTCCCAGCGGCGCACTTGAGGCGAATGCCCCCAGCGGCGATGCAACGTGGGTCGTCCGCGCGTGGGTAACGATCCCCCCAGGATCGCGGGCAGCTACGCGGGCAGCCAACTCCCCGGGCAGCCCCCTCTAGCCGCACCTGGTCTTATTTCCAGTCCATCTATCGCGAAAACCCCCAAGGACAGAAACCATTTCTTTTCTAAGTACGGCGTTGAAAACCGACAACTAAGGCAGCGCTCCAAAACAATGCAACACCAGAACCCGACCAAACACAAATATTGGGTTTTTTCTCACACATTTGGAGAATTAAAAAAATAAACAATCAGTAAGATGTTACTTCTTCGTTGGAAGAAATTATACTACATCATTGTGCATATGCGAGCAGCCATGACGAGCAAAAAGTCAAGATAAACACATGAAATAGGATACCATGCAACACCATTACATGACAGAAGACCAAATGCCTAAGGTGTGAAAGACATTTTTAAGAACCTATATGCCTAAGAACGGAATTGCACTCTCCCTTCNCACAAATATTGGGTTTTTTCTCACACATTTGGAGAATTAAAAAAATAAACAATCAGTAAGATGTTACTTCTTCGTTGGAAGAAATTATACTACATCATTGTGCATATGCGAGCAGCCATGACGAGCAAAAAGTCAAGATAAACACATGAAATAGGATACCATGCAACACCATTACATGACAGAAGACCAAATGCCTAAGGTGTGAAAGACATTTTTAAGAACCTATATGCCTAAGAACGGAATTGCACTCTCCCTTCTTCACAAGTCAAACAATCCAACATTTGTTTGTCTTAAATGTACTTCATAAAGGCTTATACATAAACGCATAAACATGGCAGTGATAATTTTCTGTCTACGTTTTGTTACATTTGCATCTCGTTACAGATATCATTATTTTCATACACTTTCTTAAATTTAAAATTTTGTTAACATGGGAAAATGGATACATGAATAATGGTACATATTTTGTTATCTACGTCAGTGTATATATTTTTATCTATGTTTACATTTGTGTTTATATGTATTTTCATGTCTTTCTGCATCTACAACTATTGATATGTCTATGTTTATGTCTATATTTATATCTCTATCCATACCTACATCTTTTCATATATTTATGTGTAAATCTATGTCTATAGCTATATTCATATCAAAGTATATACTTAAATCTATAATTATATGTATGTATATCTAAATATGTAGCAACTTCTATATCTAAAGTTATAACCTATAAATATATATCCATCATTGTGAGATGTATATTCCATGTACATGTACATACATCTATAACTATACATGTGTACATTTACATTTACATGTATGTGTATGTCTATGTCTATGACTATATCTATATTTTTATCTCTCTATATCTTCCTATCTATATGTATGTATATGTCTACATCTATATCTATATGTATGTATATGTCTACATCTATATGTATATGTATATCTCTATCTATAAATATCTATATCTATATCTATATCTATATCTATGGTTTAGGGTTTTATATGTATATCTATATCTATATCTATATCTATATCTATATCTATATATATATCTATATCTATATCTATATCTATATCTATATCTATATCTATATCTATATCTATATCTATATCTATATCTATG
>SZWC01012087.1:50735-75460 GCA_023375785.1 Penium margaritaceum
GATTCTGCTGTTTCTGCTGATATGGCTGCTGCGGCTGCTGCTGCTGCTGCTGCTGCTGTTGCTGCTGCTGCTGCTGCTGCTGCTGCTGCTGCTGCTGCTGCTGCTGCTGCTGCTGCTGCTGGTGGCTGCCTGGAAGCATCTGCTGCACCAGCAACGAATTGAATGAGAGTCCGAGAGCTGCCACAGAGAGCATTTGAGGGTTTGAGGAGAGCGTTTGAGGGTTTGAGGAGAGCGCTTGAGGGTTTGAGGAGAGCTTTTGAGGCTCAAACGTTCTCGGTGTTCGGTCAGAGTTTGAGCACGTGCTCTCACTCTCTCCCAAGCACGTGCTCAGAACTTGAGCCACGACCGTGAGCGCTTGAGCACGAGCTTCGCCCTCTGCATGTCCTGAGGTCAGAGCCGAGGCTGAGACTGAGGCCGAGGCTGTGACTGAGGCTGAGACTGACGTTGGGGTTGAGGGGGTCGAGCCTGCTGCTGCGTGTGGTTGCTGCTTCGCTTTCTGCTGCTTCTGCACTTCACTCTGCTCCTGCTGCTGCTGCACTTGCTGCTGCTCCTGCTGCTGCCGCCATTCCTGCCGCTCCTGCTGCTCCTGCTGTTCAACCTTCTTCTCAATGGCCTGCTGATCCTGCGGGTGCGCATCCTGCTGCTGCTGTCTCTCCTCCTGCTGCTGCTGCGCATCCTCCTTCTGCTGCATCTCCTCCTGCTGCTGCGTCTCCTCCTGCTGCTGCGTCTCCTGACTCTGTTGCTTTGCAGGTTGCTCCCTTGGCTGCTGCCCGATTGCCTGCGAGCTGCGTTGCTCCTCCTGCTGCTTCACCTCCTGCTGTGCCAGCTGCTGCTGCAGCCCCTGCTGCTGCCTCTCCTCCTTCTCCTCCTGCTCATTCTTCTTCTGCTGCTTCTGCTGCTGTTGCTGTGGCTGATTGTTCTCCTGCTGGTTTGGCTGATGCTTTTGCTGCTTCCTCTCTGGCTGAACCTGCTGCTGCATCCACCGCTGCAGTGCATGCAGCAGCCGATGCTCCTTGTGCCGCTTCTGCTGCAGCCGCAGCTGCTGCTCTGCGGTCCGCTGCTGTTGCTGTGCGACCCGCTGCTTCCCAGGTGCCCCCTGCAGCTCCTCTCTCTGTTGCCCTTCCCTCTCCTCCTGCAGCTCCTCTCTCTGTTGCCCTTCCCTCTCCTCCTGCAGCTCCTCTCTCTGTTGCCCTTCCCTCTCCTCCTGCAGCTCCTCTCTCTGTTGCCCTTCCCTCTCCTCCTGCAGCTCCTCTCTCTGCTGCCCTTCCCTCTCCTCCTGCACACCCTGCTTCTTCCAGCCGTGCTCCGCAGCCCTTTTAGCCTCCTCTTGCTGCTGCGCCCGGTGATCCGTGTGCCCTTCCCTGTCCTCCTCTGGGACTAGCATTCTCCCCTCAACCTTCCTCCTCTTCCTCCGCTCTGCGTGTTCATCTTCTTCCGCGACTCCGCTCCTCAGACCACATGCGCCTTCACCTGCTGTTGCCACCACTGCTGTGCCTTCGCCTGCTGCTGCCACCACTGCTGCGGCAGGAGTGGCAGCAGCAGCGGGAATCCTCAAGAGCTGCGTGTGATGCACACCGGGGCCATTGAGAAGATGGGCCTGCTGGCTCTGCTGCTGCTGTTGCTGTCGCTGCTGCAGGGCCAGCAGCGGCAGTGGCAACGATGGGGGCAGCGGCTGCTGCTGCTGCTGCTGCTGCTGCTGCTGCTGATGCTGCAGCTGCTGCTGCTGCAGCTGCTGCTGCTGCTGCTGTTCCTGCTCCCTTGCCTTGTTCTGTCCCTTCGACGGACTCACCTTCTGCTGCAGCCAGTGCAGCTGCTGCAACGACACCTGCTGCTGACACAGCAGCTCCCTTTGCTGTAACGCCTCCGCTGCGCTAACAATCCCGTCACCAACCGACCACCCTCTTACTCCGTCTTCTTCAAGGCGTTGAACCTTGCGCTCTTCTTCAATACGTTGAACTTTGGTCTCTTCCGATGGACACCTCAGTGCAAGGACCACGCCCAATACGCCTTCTCCACTGCCCCTCTGTCTCTTTCTGCTTTCGAAATGCCCATCAAAATGCCCATCAAAATGCCCATCAAAGTGCCCATCAAAATGCCTCCATTCCTCCTCCACCTCCCAGCCTCCCGCCTTCCCCCTCTCCTTGGCCTTTCCATCGACCAACTTTCCTTCTTCCTCTTCTTCCTCTGTTCCTTCTCCTTCCTCCACCTGCTTTTCCCTCGCCACTTCCGACGCGCACCCGAGGGCCAGGACGAATTGCAGAGCCTCCCACGAGTCGCATTCTCCGACCACAACCGCCATCTGATCCATGCCTACGGGAGCATCATCATCATCGCGTCCCATCCACAACCCCCCTCTCTCCCCATCCCCACAGACGGCTTGCGGAACAACTCCGCTCTCACCCTCGTCTGCCCCGCCGGCCTTGTCTGCCCCGCCGACCTTCCTGTTCCCCATGCTTGACCTGACAATCGTGGGGACAGACAAGGCCAACGGCGCAGACGTGCCCCCGCGCGCCGAGGCTCCACGAGCGGCCTTTTCAGTGTGCTTTGGCGACTCCTTCAACTTTTGTGATTCTTTTGGCTCCGACCGTTCCCTCCCTGGAATTGCCCCAGCCGTTCCCATGCCTTGTGCTCGAGCCACTCCAACCTCCGTTCGTGCACCACCACGGGCTTCCGCAAGTCCTTCGTTCGAGCCCTTAAGCTTCGCTGACTCCTTGATCGGAATTGCCTCAGCCACTCCCACAGTTTGCGCTCCAACGTCCGTTCGAGCACCACCACGGGCTCCGGCAAGTCCTTCGTTCGAGGGTGCCGTTGTCTCTGCGCCCTCGCCCGACCCATGCTCCAAATCCATGCGCAAAAGTGAGTCCCCGTCCGCCGCACCCAACCCCAACCCAAGCACGTACTGAATCGCCAGCCCTTCTTCCCTCGCACCACAGGCCTGAGCTGCAAATCCTCCCTCCTTCCTTCCACCCTCGTTCCTCCCCCAATCCTTCCACGACCCCAAGCCAGCGCAACGCAATCCCTCGCTACAACGAACCCCCTTCTCCCTCTCCTCATCCACACCCAGCCGTCGCTCTTCCTTCTCACCCTCACTCTCTACCAGCCCCTTATACTCCTCAGCATGGTCCGTAATCTCCTTCATCTCCCCCCTCCGCTCGTTTTGCCAACACAGGGACAAACAACGGTTCAGTTTTCCGTGAATCCTCCCTTCTTCATCCTCAACGCCGGCAAGGGCAACCGCGGCGCCTTCCTTGTCCACATCTTCGCTGCCGATTCCATCGCCTTCGCAGCGCTGTCCATTCCAGAACACCCCAGCACCTCCACAGTGTGTAGCGGATGGACTGCGTGGCACGGGGCCGCACCGATCAGAGTGAACGAGTGAGAGAAGCTCAGCAGCCGCCTGCTCAGAAGTCTGTCGCGGTTGCACTGCTGCAACAGAAATCGCTGTCGGTCCTATCGCCAGACGGCTCGGTCCTGTGAAGGAGACTGCCTTTGCTGCTGCCGCTGATGTCGCCGGCGATGCTGCTTCTGTTGGCGATGCTGCTGCTGTTGGTGGGGATTCTGCTGTTGTTGAGGATGCCACTCTTGCTGGAGATGTTGCTGTTGCTGGCAGTGCCGCTGTGGCTCCTACCACCGGCCCAGCAAGCTCTGGGGCTGCTGCTGCTGCTGACAATCCCATTGCCACTGCCAACGGCGGCACTGCTTCCACCACTGCCAACGCCGGGGCTGCTTCCACCACTGCCAACGGCGGCGCTGCTTCCACCACTGCCAACGGCGGCACTGCTTCCACCACTGCCAACGGCGGCGCTGCTTCCACCACTGCCAACGGCGGCACTGCTTCCACCACTGCCAACGGCGGCACTGCTTCCACCACTGCCAACGGCGGCGCTGCTTCTCCTACCTCAAGGCGAGCGATGCCCAACACTCGGATTCCTGTGCAACCCCTCAGACCATCCTCCACAGACCCTGCTGCGTTGCTGTGTTCGCTCACATCGCCCACCGAGTCCACCAACACTGATTCTCTCTCGCACTCTTGCTGCTGCTGCTCCTGCTGCTGCTGCTGCTGCTGCTGCTTCTGCTGCTGCCTCTGCCCCCCCTTCCCCGTTTTTGAAATTTCCTTGCGCAGCAGTAGCTTCTCTACTGCAATTGGCTGCTGCAGAGTCTCTGCTGCAGTCAGCTGCTGCTGCTGATGCTCCTTCTGTGCCGCAGCCTGCTGCCGCGGTAGCTTCTTCGTTGCAGGAGCTTCCTGCGGCAGTGGACGCAGTCCAAGCACGTCGTCTGCTATGCCGGCAAGCACCATCACCGCCTCCTCCACCGCCGAACGAAACGCGGCGCAGCGGCTGCGCCCCGTCAGACTCTGATTCTCAAACCTGCAGACGTGGCAGGACGGGGCAGAGCAAGAGCACGTACGGAATCAAGCACTTTACAAAACGTACGGAATCAAGCACTTTACAAAACGTACGGAATCAAGCACTTTACAAAACGTACGGAATGAAGCACTTTACAAAACGTACGGAATCAAGCACTTTACAAAACGTACGGAATCAAGCACTTTACAAAACGTACGGAATCAAGCACTTTACAAAACGTTCTCATAGAGGAGTAACTCAGCCACGCAGCGCAGCGGCTGCGCCCCGTCAGACTCTGATTCTCAAACCTGCAGACGTGGAAGGACGGGGCAGAGCGAAAGCCCTTCATTTCTCAAGAAATTAAGCGCTTTGCAAAACATTCAGAGAGAAGTCACTCGGCCACGGAACGAACGAACGAAATGCTGCGCAGCGGCTGCGCCCTGTCCGTCAGACTCAGATTCTGTCCGTCAGACTCAGATTCTGTCCGTCAGACTCAGATTCTGCCCGTCAGACTCAGATTCTGTCCGTCAGACTCAGATTCTGTCCGTCAGACTCAGATTCTCGAACCCGCCGATGCCTCAAGATGGGGCACAGCACGATCAAAAAGTCCTTGAGCGCTTTGCAGAACGTTCAGAGAGAAATCGCTCGGCCACGGAACGAACGAACGAACGAGCGGCTGTGCCCTGTCAGTCAGACTCTGCTTCTCAAACCTAGCAGGATAATTAGACCTTAATTAGACGATAATTAGCAGGATAATTAGACCTTAATTAGACGATAATTAGCAGGATAATTAGACCTTAGACGTTTTGCAAAACGTCTAAGGTCTAATTATTTAGCGGCTGTACCCTGTCAGTCAGACTCTGCTTCTCGAACCTGCCGACGTCGCAAGATGGGGCAAAGCAAAATGGGGCAAAGCAAGATCAAGCGTCTTGAGAATCGGAGCCTGACGGGGCGCCCTGTCAAAAGTCCTTGAGCACTGTACACAACGTTCAACGAGAAGTCACTCAGCCACACAACGTTCAACGAGAAGTCACTCAGCCACACAACGTTCAACGAGAAGTCACTCAGCCACACAACGTTCAACGACAAGTCACTCAGCCACACAACGTTCAACGAGAAGTCACTCAGCCACACAACGTTCAACGAGAAGTCACTCAGCCACACAACGTTCAACGAGAAGTCACTCAGCCACACAACGTTCAACGACAAGTCACTCAGCCACACAACGTTCAACGAGAAGTCACTCAGCCACACAACGTTCAACGAGAAGTCACTCAGCCACACAACGTTCAACGAGAAGTCACTCAGCCACACAACGTTCAACGAGAAGTCACTCAGCCACACAACGTTCAACGACAAGTCACTCAGCCACACAACGTTCAACGAGAAGTCACTCAGCCACACAACGTTCAACGACAAGTCACTCAGCCACACAACGTTCAACGACAAGTCACTCAGCCACACAACGTTCAACGAGAAGTCACTCAGCCACACAACGTTCAACGACAAGTCACTCAGCCACAGAACGGAACGTTGCGCGACGGGTGCTCCCTCTCAGTAATGTGCGGTGATGTACGGTGATGTGAGGCGATGTGCGGTGATGTGCGGTGATTTGAGGCCATGTGCGGTGATGTGAGGTGATCTGAGGTGATCTGAGGTGATGTGAGGTGATGTACGGTGATGTACAGCTGTGTATGGCCATGAAAACTGCGATGTACGGTGACGTATGCGACAACGTACGGTGACGTATGCGACAACGTACGGTGACGTATGCGACAACGTACGGTGACGTATGCGACAACGTATGGTGCTGTACAGCAACACATGGAGCTGAAGAACCATGCGGGACAGGAGGTTGCCCTAAGAGAGACAATCTTCCGACTGTACGACATGACACACAGTGGTTCAACCTGTAGCTCACTCACACACGGCGGACCACGCGGCATGAACACACACACACACACACACACACACACACACACACACACACACACACACACACACACACACACACACACACACACACACACACACACACACACAGCGCTGCCTTCAGCTCACTGACACACGGAGGAAACCGTCCAACAGAACACACAGAGCCACTGTGGGTGCCGGAGAGATAGAGATTTCTTAGACGGTTTTTAAAAAAAACGTCAAATAAATCTCTATCGGACCGTACGGAAGAAGACACAGAGCCACTGTGGGTGCCGGAGAGAGCACGGGCAAGCGACTGTGGGCGCAGCACGGCCATGCAACCTTGGGCGGAAAGCATTGCCTTGCGTCGCATTATCAGACAGGGAACGGTGCAACGCCACACACAGAGCAAAGAAGGGGGGGGAGGGGGGGGGAGGCAGACCTGACGAGGAACTCCTCGGGATAAAAGTCTGTCAAAAGATTTGCAAAGGGTTCAGGAAATTATAACCCGGCAAGAGGCATAGCATAGCAAAGACGAGGGGCGGCGTGCGTACCTCACAAGGAATTCCTGGAAGGGGAAGATGGCAGGTTTAATTTTTTCTTAAACACTTTGCAAAGCGTTTAGAAAAAATTGAACGTACCTGACGAGGAATTCCTGGAAGGGGAAGATGCGGCCCTCGGGGATCCACCCATAGTCGCGCTCGTTCTTCTTCGCAGAGGGCGGGCCGTAGAACATGACGCACAGCGCGCCACCCTGCGTCTCCCTCTGAACGTTGTCCGGCACGTCGCCGTGGGGGTCGACGACGACGGCGGGCCAGAAGGGGTCGTGCTTGCGGCCCGATTTCGCCCACACGATCGATCCCTCGGGGAAGTCGCCGAGCGGGTGGTGGGGCAGTGGGGACGACAACGCCGCGGGCCGAGGCTTGCCCTTTCCCCCCATTCTCGCCAGCTGGCCAGACACAGGACACCGGAGAGTCAGCGCACACGAGACAGTCACGAAACGCCTCTCTTGCCCTCACCGGAGGGACAGTTCAAATCTGCTTTCCGGCCATTCAGCGGATCGTTACAGAACGGCGTCCCATTCTGCCCACATGCCGCCTGCTGTTATGGGGTAGGAGGGTGAAGAGGACGAACGGCGTTGCTGGACAGCACCGAATTCTGCCCACAGTTGGCTGCCTCAGCTGCTGCTGCTGCTGCTGCTGCTGCTGCTGCTGCTGCTGCTGCTGCTGCTGCTGCTGCTGCTGCTGCTGCTGCTGCTGCTGCTGCTGCTGCTGCTGCTGCTGCTACTGCTGCTGCTGCTGCCGCCGGCTGCTGCTGCTGCCGCTGCTGCTGCTGCCACTGCTGCTGCCGCCGCCGCCGCCGCTGCTGCTGCTGCTGCTGCGGCTGCTATCGGCTGCTGCTGCTGCTGCCGCTACTGCTGCTGCCGCTGCTGCTGCTGCCGCCGCCGCCGCCGCTGTTGCTGCTGCTGCTGCTGCTCATGCTGCTGTTGCTGCTGCTGCTGCTAACAGATTCTGCTGTTTCTGCTGATATGGCTGCTGCGGCTGCTGCTGCTGCTGCTGCTGCTGTTGCTGCTGCTGCTGCTGCTGCTGCTGCTGCTGCTGCTGCTGCTGCTGCTGCTGCTACTGTTGCTGCTGCAGCGACTGATGCTGCTCCTGCAGCTGCTGCTGCCGCTGCTGCTGCTGCCGCTGCGGTTGCAGCTGCCGCTGCCGCTGTTGCTGCCGTTGCCGTTGCAGCTATCGCTGTCGCTGCAGCTGCTCCTGCTGTTCCTGCTTTCGCCGCTGCTGCCGGAGGTGCCGCCGCCGCTGGCAGCGGCGCAGCTGCTGCTGCTGCTGCCGCTGCTGCTGCTGCTGCAGCTACTGCTGCTGCTCCTGCAGCTGCTGCTGCCGCTGCTGCTGCTGCTGCAGCTACTGCTGCTGCTCCTGCAGCTGCTGCTGCCGCTGCTGCTGCTGCTGCAGCTACTGCTGCTGCTCCTGCAGCTGCTGCTGCCGCTGCGGTTGCAGCTGCCGCTGCCGCTGTTGCTGCCGTTGCCGTTGCAGCTATCGCTGTCGCTGCAGCTGCTCCTGCTGTTCCTGCTTTCGCCGCTGCTGCCGGAGGTGCCGCCGCCGCTGGCAGCGGCGCAGCTGCTGCTGCTGCTAATGCTGCTGCTGCTGCCGTCGCCTTCGATGGTCCTACACCTGAAGCTCCTGTCCGTCCTCGTCTGCCTCAACTCATCCCCGCTCCGAATGACAACGGTGATGCCGCTGCTACTCCATCAGCAGCCGGCTTCGTTCTTCCATTTGCAACAGTGCAATCAACAGTTCGCCTAGCCAACCAACGAGGCGCGGCGTCCCTTGTGATCATGCCCACAAGAGACAGTCGCTCTGAACGATTTGCGCTCAATGCGGCAAAAAGCGGAGGTTGAATTTGGCGAAGGTTCCTTCGCTGCTGAGTCGGCGATGCGAGGTATGAAGCGACCGTCGCGCTTTCGCTGCCGCACGCGAGCCTCGTTCATTCCCCCAACACATCCGTCGTCACGTACTGCTGTCCCGGAGGGGTTCTATTGGAAGCCACGAATTTGCCTTTTTGAAGTGCCAAATGTAGTACTACATCGGCGGGGTGAACATACGTTATCGGCTTCTGTTTTTATGGCAATGATCTCATGTGGCTACAAGAAAGTCGTCGATCCTCACAAAATTCATTCCTCAGAATACCCAGCTACCTAAGCCAACCAGCCGTAATAGTTAAAAAATAAGATTCTATGGCCTTAACCTAGTCCACAATCCTCCATTTTTTTCTCATTGATATGGAGTTTTTTACTTTTTTTAATGCTCAAAAATCCCTCAATCATGTGTGTGGGCATTTGTTTCCTTAAATATGCGGCCAATCGCCCATCGAAATACAAAGTTATTTTCTATTTATGAAATTTCATCTCGTTTTGCTTCAATCATAATGTAGATGGTTCATGAGAATGATATGCGAAGCAGAAGACGACTCAAGGAGTTTACAGAATTGGGTGATTTGTAATGAGCAGTGAGTGTAATTCATTGACGATTTTTGGGGCTGTTGAGCGCATTGATACAGTGAATTAAAAAATAATGAGGCATAATTGGGGTCTTCGGCGCTCGAGTCGAGTGGCGGGTGCGACAGCGCGTCGTAAGTGGTCGCTTCGAAAAACTCCCACGAGAAGCCGTACGGTTTCAACAATATTGAGGAGAGGTTTCATAAAATTCCAGCGTTTTCCATAATTCAACCGAAAGACATCGAAACATCAATAAAGATGCAATAGTTCGGTCGACCTTCCTAGAAAGTAGTCAACTTTGTTACAAACCTTTCGGAGAGGGACACTTAAGGTCGGGGCAAGTGGCGAAAGTGCACTCAGCCGATCAGCATAAGAAATTTGAGTTTGAAGAACGGTTGGCCACAACTATAATGGCAAAAACATCCACGTGCAGAAATAATGGACTCATGTACGATAGCGGCGTAGCACTCCCCCCATGTAATCGTGACGTAGGTCGATATCGGCTAAAATGACCGTTCATGTGTTTATTGACGTCCTGGAGGTTGTCACTGGGCTCCCTGCAGGTACTCCTTGACTTTTCCGCGACGGTCGCCTCCCAAGATGTCTTTGACAGTGTACTTTACGCCCCTGGCCACTTTGATAGGAGTGAGAAGCTACTTGGAAGCTTTCTAGTACTACTGTTTTTGACAAGGCAACGCTATCCAATCAGCGATCCCACTAGTACACAGGGCAGGTGCAGAAACGGCAAGGATTGGGCTAGGCAAGATGCTCAGGGTATCATGAGCACAATAGTTTCAATGCGTAGAGAGATATGAGAGATGACAAGCACACAACATAAGTGGTTGCCGCAGCGCACAATGGGTGATGCACGCGGCAGGGTCAGCTTGCCTTGCATGGGTCCGGCATCAAGTGATGGACAAACAAGGCAAGCACATGCAAGTAGGCCACGTGGCCAGTCCACCAGGAAAATCCTAGAGTGAACAGAAAAATAGGAGAATGTCCCAGCAAGCAACCATGACGCCATAACAGTTTTGCAATGGCTGCAGATGTGTGGATCATCACCAGACAATGCTCTGGCTCCAGCTGGGCCCGCGTCAGGTATGTGCACGAGTATGGACACGACTGAGTGGTCACATTGAGCTACACAGGACAAAGAGGCAACTCACATCACAACACTCCCCAAGGACCCGTTGGTACCCATGTCCATACGTGTGCACAACATAGAGAAGTGTGGAACAAGATCCCCAACGGTCATGATGTACACACCCCACACTCAGCCACCACCAGGCAAGGGACGCAGCCGGACAGAATGAACAAAAACTATGAATTTCCCACGTGCTAGCACCTTGGTTAGGAAATGTGCCTGCTGCATGTCTGTGCTGGCCCACATGATGGCGATCATCTACCGCTCCACTAGATCACCCACAAAGTGATGCTCAATAGAAATGTGCTTCGTGGCTACGTGGAACAAACCAAAGTTCTCAACAATGGCATGGGCACTCCGGTGGACACAGCGTAGAACAATTGCAGGCACAGACTGACCCAACTCACAAAATGGACGTTGCAGCCACATGGCCTTAGCAAACCCTTCCCCTAGTGTGACACACTCAGGTAGGAATGAGCTCCGTGCAATGCAGTCCTGTTTCACGTTGCCCCACGACATAGTAATACCTCCTAACAAGAACACGTAATCTGTTAGACTCCACCCATCAGGGGTCCAGGCCCAGTCACCGTCTGCATAGTCATCGACAATCACCAAGCATTACCGGCAAAAGCAGAGTGTGAGGTACGGTGTGGAGACCTCGTACCTTACTAAGTGCACAACAATGTAAAGGGCCCGTACACGAGGGCACTGAGAGAACTGTACGAGCAAGTTGAAGGCAAAGGCAATGTTTGGACGGGAGTTCATGCCCAGGTACATGAGTGAGCCAATGCGGCACATGAATATGGTCCTTTCTACCGTCCCCCCAGCTGGGCTGGGGCGTCCATCTTCAGGGGCGATAGGTGTGGAGGGGATGGGACTACACCGAGAAGTTCTACAAACTGCTCCCCCACAACGTTGGCATAATGTGCCAGGTGAATCCGGAGTTTCCAACTCTGGCGGTCACCCACAATCTCCACCCCGAGAAACGCAGCTCCGAGGTCCTTCATCATGTAGGCGATCACCTTGGCCTCCTTCACAGCCTCGATTGAGGGAGACGCGATCAGAAGGTCATCGACACAGACCAATATGGCAGTGAAATGCTCAGCTGTCTGCCAAACAATCAAGGACAGATAGACGTCACTCCGCGCGTAGCCAACGTGTGGAAGACCGCCGGTGATCTCCTACTTCCTGCACCATGGTGTCTGCTTCAGGCCGTACAAGGCATTGCATAGGCCAGACCTTATCACCGAACTTTAAGCCGCGTAGATAGACCATGTAGATCTCCTCCTCGAGTGAACCATGGAAGAAGGCGTTGTTCACGTCCATCTGGTACAGTTTCCAATTGTGATGGAAAATGACACCGAATAGAGCACGAGTGGTGGTCATGCGACCAACAGGGACAAAGAACCCAAAAAGGCTACACCCTCAACCCGAGAAAGCCCCTTGGCCATCAAGCAGGCCTTGTAGCGATCCAATGAGCCGTCTGGCTTCACGTTATTGCGAAAGATACACCTGGCCTTTAATGCCTTCCGCCCTAACGGGAGGTCAACGATCTTGCATATACCTTGCTCTTAGGTGGCCATGAGATCATCCTTGCATGATGCACGCCACTCTGTTGTATCATCAACAGAGAGAGCCTCCTTCAATGTGCCTGGTTCAGGCACCAACAAAGGAGAGGTTTGAGTGGTAAGAGCGTAGCCACGGGAGGGTGGCTTGCCCGGGACAAGGCCGTATGCCACATCACAAGTCACAGCAAACTCACAAAAGACAAGCTCATTGTAGAAAACGGACGGGAAGTTTGGCCCACTGGGCCAAAACCGCGGTGATTGAGGGTCTCTGACCCTCAACCCATCCCATTTTGCCACCCCACAGGCCTGAACCAGTTCAAGCCACGTGGCACACTGGCGCTACATTCCTCCCACACAGGAATGGACCCGCCCTTGGTGTCCATAATGGGTATTGAACCCTGGCGCCTTGATACCAAATGTAACGAACAGACAGGAAGCTTGGCCCACTGGGCCAAAACCGCGGTGATTGAGGGTCTCTGACCCTCAATCCGTCCCATTTGCCGCCCCACAGGCCTGAACCAGTTCAAGCCACGTGGCTCACTCGCGCTACACTCATGGCCAATGTGGTACGTTGGGTGCACCTCCATGTGGTCTCTCTAGACACTGAGGCCAAGGGCCTTCATACCGGGGTTGCCAATCTGGACGCTCTAAGCTGGGCCGTTGGACGCACCGTCAGCCCCACCTTGTGCTCTTAGGACCAGTGGACATAGCTAACCACCGGGCTCTTGCGAAAGAAGCTAAGGCTAAGCTGCCCGCCGGGGCCACAGCTTTGAGCCCGGGGGCTAGGCTAGACTCACAAGCACCGGGGACAATGGGAGCGGGGGCAGGGTTGAGTGCACCATGTAGCATAAGGTCAGATGTACGGGGCGGTGAAGGTTCGGGTGCACTAGGCGGCACAGTATCAGGTGCACTAGGCGGTATAGGGTCAGGATCACTGGCATGCACAGCGACAGGATGAGTGCATTGATGGGAGCAGGGGCACTGGGCGACACATGGACAGGATCACCAAAAGGCACAAGATAAGTGCAGGCACACTTGTGGGAGCAGGGGCAGTGGGTGGCACACTGTCAGGGTCATTGGTAGGCATAGGAACAGGTGCAAGCGTACTGGGGGGAGCAAGAGCGTGCTGGGTCATGGGACCAACGGCCAAAATGGCCAGGTCTTCCTCAACCGGTGACCGGGTCGTAGGTGTGGGAGCCCGGACGGACTCATCGACAGCTGCGGCCTGAGAGCTCCCCCCCATCCGTCGGGACCCCACACAGGTCGAGACGTGGTTAGTGGCTAGCAACAAGATGATGGAGCGGTCGCGATAAGTCAGTGCCTAAAATTAGAGGGTGTCACAACACTAGGCGACGCAATGTCATGTAGGATTCTAGAAGCACAAGGCAATTGACCGCGGGGATACACCAAGGAAGGTGCACATGCGGCCCCACGACGAGACGTTGGAGCCTTGTTGATCCTCAGTGTGCCAGACACAGGCAAGGGAATCCCACACGCGAGCCAAGCGGAGGTTGGACCGATGGCCAAACCAGAGCTTGTATGGCATGACATGGTCCGACAAAGGACCATGCGGGAGGAAGTTCTAGGTCACGTCATGTAGACAAAGCACTCAAAGGCAAAGGACTCAGAAAGAATGCACTCACACCACATGGTGTGAATCACATCCTTCATGGTGCGGTTCTAGCGAAAGGACACGCCGTTCTGTTGGGGAGTAGCAGGAGCGGAGACCTGGTGAAAAACTCCGTGCTCATGGTATTCAAAGATGGCAACTCACAAGCACACAACATAAATGGCTGCCGTGGTGCACAATGGATGACGTAGGCGGCAGGGTCAGTTTGTCCTACGACCTGTCCAAAACCAATGTTTTCATCGTAACTTAGGCGTCCAAATGATGCACTGTCTGATCCTAGAGATACAAAGTCTTGAACCGGACACTACGCTAGGTCGTATGCATGGATCCCAAATGGAGCGGTGGACAGACAAGGCAAAACATGCAAATAGGGCACATGGCCAGTCCACCAAGAAAATCGTGGAATCAACAGAAAAATAACAGAAGGTCTCAACAAGCAACCAGGACGCTGTAGCATCTGTCCAACAGCTGCAAATATGTGGATCACCACCACTAGCTCACGTCAGGTATCTGCAAGAGTATGGATACGGCTGAGTGCTCACAGTGAGCTGTATATGACAGGCGGGGACAACTCACCTCATAACAAGGAGGTGGGAGAGGTACGTCCCTCTCGGGATGTGCTCGCTAGGATCCTGGTAGAGTTTGAGAGTTATGGTTAGTCACCCCAAATTCATACACTCGACAGTTGGTGTACCAAAAAGTGTATTCCCATATGCAAACATTTCTTAGAAATCATCAACATCGTTTCATATCACTAGATCCCAGACATCCCAGATTCCAGATTCCTTATATAAGGTGTTAGATATCATGGATTGTATGCTCTATGTTCTGGTTTTGGTTGAAATTCCATGTTCACTGATATTTTCACTTCCCCATACACTTGTCGATACACAGTTTCAGGGGTCAGGTGATTGGTCATAGCTGGAGTTTGAGGATGCCAATGTGGAACACCGGATTGATAGCCATGTTTTGTGGAAGGTTGACTTTTGTAACATCAGGTGTCCGCACCTCTTTGTTCGCGAACGGCTCCGATCACTTTGGTTTTGGTCTGGCGCAGTCCTGACCTTGCAAACAAACGTTAGCATTTCTGAGTAGGATGTGAACACGGACATGGAAATCCGTGTACATATGGTTCTTGTTGGTTCCTTGCTTCTCAGGGGCCTATGTCTTTGCGAGCGCCTGGTGAGTCTCGTCTAAGATGCTTTAGAAGTATCACCGCTGAATGATGACATTCTGTATATTGCTTGAACTCTACAAACTCACCAAAGATGAGGGGACTTCACCTTTAAATAGCTCAGAAGGAGTATTTCCAGTTGCTAATGATGTCACAGAGTTGTACGCGGGTTCCACACTCCATATCTTCACGGCGCCGTGAGTTCCATGTAGTTGACACACAGCTCAAAGATTTTTTTGGGAGTCTCATTGGCGTGCTCAGTTTGAATGTCAGGCTGGGGGTTGAAGGCTGCTGATAGCTGGATCCGGCTACCATAGCAAGTCATCAGCTCCCGTCATTGGTGATGGCTGAGGGAACGAGATGTAGTTCGGTGATATTGTTTGAGGAACAGCCGTGCTGTGCCCTCAGCGATGACCATGGTTATTGTTAGGATGAAGTGAGACATATCTAAGAACATGTTGACTGCCACGAGTATTGCATGAAAATATTCTGGTGTGACGGGCAAACCCGCCACAGATTCCATGGATATGTCCGACCATGCTCCTTTGGGTAGCGATAAGGGTTGAAGTAAACCAATCCTATTGGTTTGAGTGAACTAATGGTGTTGGCATACGTCGCATGTCTTGAAATAGCTTGCGACATCGGTTTTACATCTTGTCCAACTAGTAGTACTTCACAAGTTTCTTGAGATCCTTGTATTCACCAAATTGCCCACCTAGACCACTGTCGTGGTGCTACTCCAATAGCAACCATTACAGCTCATCCTTTGGGGGTGCGGCAACATGGCAAGTAAATTGCCGTCTTCAGGAGGGGTCATAAAACCAAAACTTGGTTCGTACCTGCTGAACATCTTGTCACCATTTGCAAACATTGCCGCGAGGTACGGCTCTTGTTCAATGAGAAATGTGCTGGTCTCACCCATCAGTTTTAGTCTTCTACTAAGAGTGTCCGTTGGATCTGCTTTTCTACGTCGGTACTCGATGCCATAGTCAAAGTTGGACTCGAGGAAATCCATCCATTGAGTTTGTGGAAGGCTCAGATTTGGCTGAGTCTTGATATTTTGAATTGTGTGGTGGTATGTGTGGAAGACGCATCATCGGCACTTCAGATAGAACTGCCCTTTCTTGAACACGTGCAAGGCCAACAACATTTCCTTTTTGACCATTGTGTAGTCCAATTCCAACCCGCGTAGTTTTATTGGCATATACGTAAACGAGAGTTCCCCGCCACCGTTTTCTTGGAGTAGAACATCTTTGGTTACTCTATTGGACACATCGGTGGCCATGAAGTCCAGATTATTTCATAAAGGATCAAACTCCCCGTATTTGCTTTCTTCCCAACACCACTCGGTGGTTTTATGATTGAGATGGGAGAAAGGGGCTAACACCTATGCGTGGTCCTATACAAATCAATGGTATTAGTTATAGAATCCAAAAATCAGTTGTATGTCACAAATGTTGGTGGGCATCCACCAATCACCGGCCGCCTCTACTTCCTTCTGGTCCAAGGTGATCCATCCAGCATTAATGATGTGGCCCAAAAACTTGATGTAACGGCAACCAAAGTCACTTTGAGAGTCTTTATGAGAAATCTTTGTCTGTGAAACCTTGAGAAATTTGTGGAGATGTCTATTATGCTCCTCCGGAGTACGACTATATACCAGGATGTCATCGTGATGTGAAACCAAATACTCCTTGAGGTATGGTCGAAGATTGGTTTTCATGGTTGTCGTAGGTGTTGGGAGTGTATTCGCGAGTCCAAATGGCATAGTTGTGAACTCAAATACACATATCTGGCATGGAACACTGTCGTCTTGATGTTCTTATCACTATGTAGATCTTATTATGGTCATTGTGTAGGTCGATTTTGGTGATGAAAAATCCCAACGTTGTTGGTAAAAAATTATGTCTACTCGTGGAATGGGGTAATGGTTTTTTCATGATTATGTCATTCAATGCCTTCTATTCCATACACATCCAAACCTTGTCAGCTTTCTGTTTTCCAAAAATTTCCAACATGGCATGTAGTGACATGGATGGCTTCATGAACCCGTGACCGAGCATATCATCCAGTCGTTTCTTGAGCTCGGTTAGCTCGTGGTCGCTCATACAGTAGGTTCCCTTGACCGTTGGTCAACTGACGGGCTTCACTTCCATCTGATGGTTTGTACTTTGATGCAGATGCGGCTCTCAAGACAGCTTGTTGGGAAAACCCCTTCAAAATACTCAAAGATATGCATAAACCCCTATGGGACGGACGTGATCCTGTCAGGTATTGAGGCCAATGAGGCTCATGTCATCGCGCCTGTCGCTGCGATCTCGTCTACTTCCCCTGACTCCACGTGGACTAACCATGCTTGTGCACCGCCTAGGAAATACAGATTGGCCACATCCAGTGATATTGATTGCGTGCGTCATTTTTCCACCGTTGCAACTTCCGATGTTACTTTCTCCTCTACTGCTTTCCGTAATTGCCGCTAAATCGTGGGATGCTTGATCAGATTCAAATTTTCTTTTCAGCCATCGATGTTGGCGTAGATTGTACCGCTGCTCCACTCCACTTATGGATTGTGCAGGTATAGGTAACCTCACCCAGTGATGACTTTGTGGTTGCTCATTTGGAAAGTTCGGTAGACCATTACATTATCTAGATCTTCAATTCATAGTCGGAGTGGTTTGTAATGTCCATGGATCTACATTCTTCTGTTTATGGTCTTTTCTTCAAGCACCCCCGATTCAGTATGCAAACCAAGCTTCCAAACGATGTTGTTTCTTACAAAATTGTGAGATTCTCTGTCCAGTAGTTTCGGTACCGTTCTATGATATCTATAACCACTTCGTTGTACTCATACCAGTATTTCCAATTGGTTTCCCTTGTACACCTCGTCAGTCTTTGCAATCTTAGGAACCCTCATATACGACGTTGAGAGCCGTTCAGATGGGTGATCAGTCGGTAGATAATTTTCTGATCAGATAGAAAGTTTGCCATCTACTCCTGACCTTTACCGTTTCCCGGATGTTACAATCATCTTTGTAGCTTCTCCCCCCTCTGTGGCTTCATCCTGTTGCTTCCAAAAGTTGCACAAGATTCGACCCAGCGTTTTTCAGATCCAACACAACTATTGATTGCATTGATGGACGGTGCCAATCTGCATCAAAGACGACTTTTACGTTGCCTGCAAATTCTCTTTGCCACGATTTGGATAGTGGTTTTGGGGTCACCAGCCATTGCATTCATACATCCAAGCGTTGTTGTTATTGGTGTCGATGCGATTAGCTGCTTGGATCATTCGCGGCAGGTCATCTTGGATGCCGCATATTTCTATTGATCATTGAAAGTTACACTTGAAACCATTTTATAGTATAACTCGCTGATACAAGCATAGGAGCTTGCACTGTGCATTAGACTTTTCACTTATTTTCCCAAAATGGCCGAGGATGTTGCATGTGAATTCCATCAAGTTATCAAGTGGAGTTAAGGGATGATGCAACGTTGGGTATGATTTCTCGAGAGGTGAAACGTCAGCAGTCAACAATGTGGGAGAAGTTGCGAGAGCCTTTGATCCGACTCCGCCGGTTTCCCACGGCCGTTAAATGGTTCTTAAGATCGGACCACCAACTGAACATCGTGTCATGCAAAGGGATGATGTGAGGTAATTCTTCTTATTGTTGTTTTTGGCCCCAGCAAAGGTGACGTACACCTCCAAACTTGTGAGGCACATCAAAACTATTGGTCATTTGGAGTTTGTAGGACGTGGTTCCATAAGTGCCGGCCGGATTTGGGGATCACTTGAGAGTTAGTTGTTTCTTGAGAAGAGCATGAATTCCTGTACGCACACATTTTGAAGCTCCTCCATAGATGTGGATAGTTTTTGAATCAGATGGTAGTTGGGGCTCTCGAGTGTCAACAACTTATGGTACAGGACTTCGTTGATACGAGTTTGTCAACCAATACCTCCTGTAATGCCAGATATTAATTTGATGAGCAACAACAGAGAAAAAGGGTCCGTTGAGTCCGAGGGGTCTGCCACCTGATTGGCTGACAGAGTCTTCGGAGTTACATCATTCATTGCGAAGCCTACCACGATTTCCCGGTTTACGTGGAGATCATCGCGGAGTGCATGTTGCTCATAATTCATCGCCAAGGTCTTCATCGTTGACTATTGCTCTCCTTGAGGTGCTCTCTCTCTGTACACCATAATTGTCGTGAAGTTTACAATCCTCTAGACTGTGAAGATGTGCTGACGAGCTATGCAAATTTGTTGCCTTTTCGTCTAGTTGTTGGCTGCCTCTCTAGCATCGCTGCGCTCTAATACCAAGTGCTACACCAAGGAAAACATGGATGGATCACTTGGATGGCGTATGTAGTAGAAGGTGAATTAAGGAACTATAAAAATGTGTACTTTGATGGCAAGTTTCATAACTATCAAGCGCATACATACAATAGCGGAAAAAAAATGAGGCATAATTGGGGTCTTGGGTACTCGAGTCGAGCGACACATGCGGCGCCGCGTTTTGAGTGCTCCCTTTAAGAAAAAATCTGGCAATAAGTCAAAGGGGTTTCAATAATATCAAGGTGCGGCTGTATAAAAGTCCAGTGCCATTAGGAATTGGACCAAAGGCTTCAAAAAATCCATACAAATCATGATACTTCTGTCGTCCATTATGGAAACTGGTTGAATTGCCGGGATCTTCTAGAGAGGAGCATCGGAGGTCTGTACATATGGTCAAAATTCACTCGGCCAGTTGGTGTGAGGATCCTGAGGTCCCCGCATGGCGGGCCATGAATGTAATGAAGAAATTCCCATCCATGGAATTTAGGGACTCCTGTACGTCAGCAACGGAATTTGTTGGCCACCTTCCTTGACCTATATTGTTATGTTCCATAAGTGTCCATGGAATTGTCAAGGGTGCGAAACGTATTCTTTGTTGCACTTAGCCTCACCTCCTCACTCAAAACTTTATTTCCACGGTCCTAATTCAAGGAGAACATAGCAAACAGCTTGTTCTCATTTGTCCTGGTCTCTCTGGCTCTAAGATGTGTCCTAAAGTGAGCGTGAACTCAATCTCCGCCTCCAAGTCATCTCTTTGGCGATCACTTCAGCCTAGAATATTATCATTAACAGTATCGTGAGTGTCAATAAATACTGTTGGCCTCCATTAAGCTCCATAAAACTCTACAAAATGTCCTCAAATCACTTACAGATAATGTAGAAAAAAAAAAGGCACATCATGGATTGTTTTATGTGACAGCGATATTGCGATATCATGGATTGTTTTATGCGACAGCCATATTTTATGTGACTGTAATAGACTATCAAAGCCTGGAACACACAACAAGGGGGGGCTTCCGGACAACAACAAGCCCTCCAAGTGTCAAGAAGGGATGACAAGGAAGATGTGAAGCGAGAAGAGGAAGAAAGAAGAAAAAAGAAGAGAGAAACTACATGAAGTGTGACAGGAGTACCTTCTCTTCCTATGCCAAGCTCTTTGCCTCAGTGTAGAAGTAGCAGCAGATTGAAATTCTGCGTTTTTGGGACAATGTCAACAATGAGGCACAATGAACAATCCGGAAATCGTTACTTTTGGGCCATAAATGTACTGGAAGCATTCCCACTCTTTAAGGTGAGAGAGTGGAGTACTTGAGGGGTTTTGGGGTACCCATGGATTACATAAGACCAAAACTTCTTTTGTATGTATTTCTTATGTATGTGCTCAATCACGCAACACTTTCTATGAAAGATAACTTGTCCTGTTACGTCCGCAACATGTTGTAGTCCTCAAACTCTGTGTGTTGATATTCATTTCCTTACATTCATGGTTTGATGTGTACCAACTTTTGGACATATTAGTTCAGGAGTCATGGGAATCTTGGCCAACATCGAATGAGTCGCCATGGATACAAAAGGTGGAAACGACCAATTGAAGGCCAACACCAAAAAACTGTCCGGACATACATGCAAATGTGGGTTTCGAAAGTGCATTTATCAGCCAACAATAGGTATATGTCTGTGTGATAGAGGCTTTGTTGCACTTCACAGATCATTCAATGTGGTGAATTTTGGTCGAAAGCAAAAATGGGACGGTTCAATTATTTGAGAATTCTTTTGAGACCCGCACCACCCGTGCAACAATGGATCCAACGGTGGATTGCATAGTAGCTACTAACGCATCTGATCAAGCAAACTGAGAAATTATCCTACAAGACTCCAGCTGTGGAGAGCAACAAGTCTCATAGATTTCGAGCAATAATGCTCTCGATGATGCATGCATTAAAGGTGTGGTAACCCTGCCTCATGTGTTGATAATATGTTGAAGGCGCTAACCACCGTGTCTTGAAATTTAGTTGTCAAGAAACCAGAATGATGGAATTCATTGGGTCAAAACAAACAAGGACAGTGAGTACCAGCCTCGAGAATGAACTACAGTAGATGCTCCTAGTCAATGATTGAGTTTGGATTTTGTGATCAATGCACCACAAGCCAGGAAAATTGTAAAGTTTGGGGATTATTAACACGTGGCTATGAGTGGTTTAGTAGCTACAACAAGGCAAACTTATGGCTTCATGCTCCATGTTTTTTTGGGTGACATGCTTCTTGTAATCCTAACGGAAGAGCCGTAATGGATGCTGCTATGCAGTGCCTTGTATGGATATTCCAACCAGGAGTGAAGAAAAGTGAAGGGTGAAGAAAAATGTAAAGTTATCATAGTTGAAGAGGATGGAAATTGAGGCCACAAAATAAGCAAAACACCTACAATGTTCACATGCGAGACGACTCAAACAAACAAAAAACCCTAATTTCTAACCAATCTGATACGGCCGAGCTATGGTTGGACTTTTGCTTGGATTCCGTGACAGGTTTTTCCACCACCATATAGGCGTTTGATGCAACACTCGTGGCTGCTTCTCTAGTATGCTATGTGTCATCACAATGTTGACTAAAGCCAACGTTGAACGAATAGCAAGTTTGTTCCTCAACCACGTTGTCAAACTGCACGAAGTCCTTCACACCACGGTATCGAGAGACCGGATGTCCATGAGCCAATCTTACTTAATTTTGATGACTCCACATCATAGTTATATTTGACCCCTGACAACCTTCTATGACCATAGTGATATGCACACCGAGCAAACCCACCTGCTCTAGAGCAAGTATGGGGGCAAGCGACCAACTGGTATACATTTTCAAGACACTAGTAGTTATGGGAGCATCATCATTTTGAATAGTTTCTAATAGAACTCCTAAATAACCTGTTCGTGCAACAAATTTAAGAAATATATGCGTTCTGGAATTTCTACAATGAGATTTCTACAGTATCTCTGTAACGAATTCGACGGAATCCTTGACCGACTAGGCCAAAACCGCGGTGCTTGAGGGTCTACGACCCTCAAGCCATCCCGTCCAACCGCCCACAGTCTCAGGTGTCCACGCTCGAGCCACGTGGCTCCTTCGACCGGTCGGCGTGACACTGCCACGCTACAATCTCAGATGAGTTCGTCAAAACATTGTGCATAGTCGAGTGGCGATGAAACAAGAATCAAGCAGTAACTAGGGAGACGTCCAATGCAAACCAGGCAATAGTATCTTACTCGACAGCTCGAACATGAAAGTGTGAGGCTCGTTCGTGCAAAGGCAAAGCATAACAGGTTATAGTTTCCTGTGAGTGAAAGAATGTGGACACTTGACGTGGTCGTCAAGATCTACTCATCGAATAACAACCAACCAATTTATTTTTAGGGAAAATACACCCGAGCTGTGTTGTTTGCGCCTTGCATGCACACGAATTGAGGAGTTTGAATCGCGATGAAGGCTGGTGGCTGTTTCGAAGAATCGACCATACAAAATATCATCCTCGAATTTTCATGTCTGGCTCATACTTTGTAACATGCCGCATACCTTCAAGCCCCTGCTACCGTCGGAATCGATTCCTACATGTCTTGCTCTAACGGCCAAACTACTTGTGATGCTACTTGATAACGACGTTGATTCTTGTACAATAAGCTCTTCGATGTTTTGCGTGAACTCAAGTCCAATCCACAGGCACCGAATAATAGTACCCAGAATCACCCCAACCGCGAAGAACATCCAACTCACAAATCGTGCGAAATCGGAGGCCGCTCTCGTTGGCTTACGATGCATGTGCTACGTTCTTGATTTGTCGGTGCATTTTTTTTTGTGTAGCATTGAAACATTTTGGTCATATTTCACCGGTGGTAAGAGGTGTCAAAATTGACGGAATAGTCTATTCTTCCACCCGTCCGTTTCGCTCCATGCACGGATTTGGCTGCTTGCAACATGATCGGTTTTCCCCTCACATAGACCTCAAATTGGAAAGGTGCTCCCAAGACAGGCCCCTGCGATCAACCAGGAATTGCGAACGCGTCATCCATCTACGAATTCCGACGGGTGTCGAACTAGGCACCTCGGAAAACCTGATCCGTATTCTTATACTTCATTTGACTCAGGCCATGCCAAGACTTTAACGAAAGCCTCCCAAGAAGGGAGGCACCTGCGCCACCACTTGTCCAGGTGAAAGAGCATATGGAGCATGCCATCGAAGGAATCCCCATGTCATGCCGAACGGAGTGTAGATGGTGAAGAGGTAGAAGTTGCGAGGCAGAACACTGCTTGGGAATGTTGGACACTTGAGCAATCTATAATTCATGGCAAGTGTACTTTGATGAGAAGTGTCCAAACGATCAAACACATACATGCAAGTGTCGAGTTACAAATGAGACGTAGTCGAGGTCGTTGAGTCAATTGCCGAGCGACGCACGTGGAGTCGCGTTGTGAGTGGTCGGATCGAGAAGCTTCGCCGAGGAACCGGGGGGCTTCGAAGATCAATGGCGAAGATGCGAGGTGCATCTTTATACATATCGTCATTTCTTGATGCGTCGAGAAGTCAACCGAAAGGTCGTAACATTTCAATCGACGATTATGAAAAGTGGTCGAAGTTGTCAAAAAGTATGAGAAGGATCGCCGGAGGGTGAGGGCAGTTGGCCAAAGTGCACTCGATGATTGAATTGAAAATCGCGCTCTCGTTGTGTAAGGGGCTATTTGTGTAATGAGAGAAATTCCCACTCGAAAAGATTAGAGACTCGTGTGCGTATGGTTCGTAACACCCTAGACACCGAAGACACAAATAACTGTGTGTGCATCTTGGGATGTCACAAGAGGTGGGAGATCTTACAAAAACCTGTGTGATAAATATGTGCCATCGATTGTTTTGTAAGTTGGATTCGAAGACTGGTCAAGTGCTTGTTCTTCATTAAACGAGCATCTCATTTTATGAGCCCAGAATGGCTTAGCTACCATCTACCCTTAAACCTCTTACAATTCCACGTACGGAACCATATCAGCGATGAAAAAAAGCATGCCTGGTCTGTATACTCTGTTTGTACTGTGCTGCTTTTGGCCCTATCGTGAGTTTTGAGGACAAATTTGAGATTCTCTTTCTAGATGAGCTATTTTATGTCGACGTGCGGTTCTGCCATGAGACCACGTCGTGGCATGTGGCCACGCCACTCTTCGTCTGGCGAAATGTGCAACCACGTACGCCCATCCTCGATTTGTGAGTTTCAAAAAGTGAACCATGCAGCCACGTCGTGGTCTCGATTCCACTCCCTATGGCAATCTTTCAGGATTTCAACAGCATTCCGTTGAATTCTCATTGTATTGAATGTTGAATGAACACCTCAATATTCTCTTACTCGGAAACCAGCCCGGCCGGTGCTATTGCGACGCAAACTCTTCCATTGCGGGGTCAACCGCTTTTAAACAGAGTTTGTTTTAAATTTCAGCAGGACGATATTCGTAGATGCTACGGCTGCCAGAGGAGGCAATCCATCGCTGACGGACGTTCTGGGCCGGCAAGGTGTCCCGGAATCTTTCGCCCGAGGAGCGGCTGGTGGGATGAACCGAGGTGCTGCAGTGGGGGCTGGGGGGGGTGG
>SZWC01012088.1:3033-61148 GCA_023375785.1 Penium margaritaceum
CCCCCAAAACTGAAAAGTGTATGTGGTTAGTGTATCGGTGAGTGTATATGGAGGACGACGCCACAAATACACCTGTGTATCTCTTCCTATATGTACTATCCTATATCGGGGACGTCCATCATTGTAAATCGACGACAGCTGGAAAAGGAAGAAAAGACAGACATCACTCACGCCTTGTGCACAATGGGTGCTATGTGAATGGAAAAAGAGAACCCCGATGGAACGGCGCCCCCCAAACCACTTCGAGTGTATTGGGGGAGTGTATCAGGGAGTGTATCGTCGTTCGCTCGTAGATGTACACAAGTGTATTTATACACTTGTGTATTCATTTGGCGCTCCTCCAGATACACTACCCAATACACTCCCCCAATACACTTTGAGTAGTGGGGGGGAGGGGGACAACGAGTCCCCCCTCCCCTCCCTCGAGAAGTTAAAAGTGTATCGGAAGGTGTATCTGGTAGACAGCCGTTTAAATACACATGTGTATACAACGTCATGTACGCGAAACCTAATCTAAGCCGTCGATCAGAGTCATCCGACGAGTCATGCGATAACCTAATGTCGCAAAGGGTGGATCATAACCATTAAATGCTATTCGCACCTTGCGAACTAACAAACCACGCCCCGTCTAAAGGTCCCCCCCTCCCCGAGTGTATTGGGGGTGTGTATCGGGGTGTGTATGAGGAATTCGCTAAAAAATGTACACAAGTGAATTTGTACGCTTGTGTATTGTTTCAAATCCTCTCCCGATACACAACCCAATACACTATCCAGATACACTTCTATGCCAAGGGGGGTATCGATGATCCCCCCTCTCCAAAGTTAGAATTTTTCCCGGATTCTCGCTGATTAAAGCCGGTAGACATCCACTAGACGAACATTTCTTCATTCCGAAACTCGTTCACAGTTAACGTGGGTCGCTGATCTTTGGATTCCGATGGTGCACGGATGGCGGGATTTAAGAACCAAAGCAAAATCAAAATTTCCTAGTCGACCCGTGATGATAAAATTAGTGCGTCCCAATGAGGACCCCCCCTCGGCCACTATGATTGTATTGGGGGAGTGTATCGGGGAGTGTATCGTGAGTACTCACCAAAATGTACATAAGTGAATTAATTTACATGTGTATTTAAGCTTCCCCTCTCCAGATACACTTCCCAATACACCATCGTTACGTGTTCGTCCTACCGGGGGGGAGGAGCGGATGCTTGAGCGTTGGCAAAAAAATATTCATGACGACCGTGTAGCATTCCGCTCGATGCCTACACGAATGTTCTCGATTAAGGGGTTGCAGAACGAAGTACAATTCAGCGCCAGTGATTTAAGTACAGTCATAATCCGAACATAACTTTAGGCAAAAACTAGGTACCAAAGTGAAAAGGCATGTGCGTTAGTGTTTATGAACAATTGTTTTAAAGAATCGTTTTAAAACAAAATAAAGTGCCTCCATTTTTCGATCAATTTCCGGGAAAGTCTTGTGTTCATGTACACAAAAGTGACTGTGAACATAATTGTAAGCAGTTTTTCTCGAGGAAAAATGAACAATTGGCTAGGCTATTTTCCTATAAGTATCCTCACCATATGTTTCAATGTTGTACATACATTATGAAGTGTGTGAATCTGGGGTGATTGGGCATAAATGAATGGAATATTGTACAAGTAACCATATTCCTTTTGTTTTTAGGTACAAAACGCTCTCATTCCTTACTATAGATGTGTCAATTAAAATGATGTACTCAGTGATCAGTTGCATCTCAGTTGTATTCTAGTTACTTGCTAGTTACGTCCTAATTATTTCCTAGTTGCACCTTAGTTACGCCCTAGTTGCCCCCCAATTGCAGCCTCGTTGTGCCCTAGTTGCACCCAAGTTGCATGATTATTGTGCCCTAATTGCACCCTTGTTGTGTCTTAGTTGTACCCTAGTTGCACCCTAGTTGCGCCGTAGTGATGGATTTCTTGTGCCTAAGTTGCACCCTAGTTGCACCAGTGTTGGATCCTAGATGCATCCTAGTCGCGCCCTAGTCGAGCCTTAGCTGCGCCATAGTTGTGTCCTAGTTGAGACCTTGTTGCACCCTAGTTGCGCCCTACTTGCACCCTACTTACGCCACATTGCATCCTAGTTACGCCCTAGTTGTACCCTAGTTATACCCTAGTTGTGCCCTAATTGCACGTCAGTTACAAAAGCGTTGCGTTCCACTTGGGACCTCATGCTAAAGTTGGATCATTGCATCCTAGATGCACCCTAGTTGTACCCTGGTTGCATCCTACTTGCACCCTTGTTGTGTCCTACCCTGCTGCACTTTAATTTCGAATGCTGTCTTGATGCATAATTTATTTCGATGAAGATTTTACACCTTTGCATTATTTCCATGTACCCTTAATTTCATCGTAGATGTAGGCTCGTAACATTAAATTCCATTAGAGGTCTGGTTCATTTTCCCAATTTCGACGAATTGCACGAGCCCAGCGAGCGTGCCTCCTTGCCAACCTCGCTTGTAGCCGAGGCTGCTAGCAAAACTGACGAGGATGCAACCTCGTCATCAGGCTTGGCAATTTCCAAGCCAGATGACGAGGCTGTTTCGCACTTGGACCTCTCGAAGTGCAAAACATCAGGCAAAATAATACTTACCACAATTTTTTTGCACATGAAACAGAGGCAACCTAAAACAATGGACAAAAGATCCAGGTCTGTAATAACAAATTAGTGAACAGTGGCGTGCTAAATCTGAATGTTGAACATTTGAATGATTTAGGAAAGTCTTTAAATTCGATGTAAAATCCAATTCAGATGAATTTAAACCAAGATAAATTCGAATTTAAAGCGAAGTACGGTAGTTGCACCCTTGTTGTGCTCTAGTTGCACCCCCGTTTTGCCCTTGGTGTACCCTGGTTTCGCCTTAGTTGTGCCCTAGTCGCAACTAAGTTGAACCCAAGTTGCAACCTAGTTGCACCATACTTATGTCCTGATTGTGTCCTAATTGTGCCCTAGTTTCGCCAGGGTTGCCCTTCAATTGCACCGTATTTTTGCCCTTTCTATGGCCCACTTGTGCCTTCGCCGCATCCTAGTTGTGCCCTAGTTGCGTCCTTGTTGCGCCCTGGTTGCACCCTGGTTGCGCCCTAGGTACGCCCCAATTGCGTTCTAGTTGTGCAGTAGTTACGTCCCTGTTGCACCCTAGTTGCACCCTAGTGGTGTCGTAGTTACACCCTAGCTGTGTCCTAGTTACGCCCTAGTTGCGTCCTGGTTGTACCCTAATTGCGCCGTAGTTTTGCCCCTATTATGCCCTTGTTACAGCGGTTTGCACCCTAGTTACACCCCAATTCCGCCCCAAGTGCGCCCCAGTTGTGCCTCAGTTGTGCCCCTGTTGCACCCGAGTTGCACCGCAGGTACACCCTAATTGCGCCCTAGTTGTGCCCTAGGTGTGTCCTAGTTGCACCCCTGTTGCACCATAGCTGTGCACTAGATGTGCCATGGTTGCGCCCTAGTTTTGCACTACTTGCGCTCTTGCATCCCAGTTTTGTCCTTGTTGCACCCTATTTCCACCCCCATTGCGTCCTAGTTTCACCCTAGTTGTGCCCTACTTGCGCCCTAGTTCCCTCCTAGTAACACACTAGTTGCATCCTAGTTGTGCGCTAGTGGTTTCCTAGTTGTTTCCAACTTGCATCCTCGTTGTGTCCAAGTCCCCTCGTTGTATCCTAGTTTTGCCCTAGTTGCGGCATGGTTGCAGCCTTGTTGTATCCTGGTCTCATCGTAGTCATGCCCTATTTGGGCCCTATCTGCATCCTAGTTGTATTTTTGCTACGCCCTAATCGTGCCCATGCTACAACCTAGTTACACCCTAGTTACTCTGTAGTTGGACTCTATTTGCACCCGACTTGCACCAAGTTACGTCTAGGCTGCGCCCTGGTTGCACCTCAATTGCACCCTAGTTGCACCCTTGTTGTGTCGTACTTGTACCCTAGTTCCACCCTAGTTGCTCCAAGTGGTGCCCTAGTTGTGCCTTAGTTGCGTACTAGTTGCGGACTAGTTGCGCCCTAGTTGGGCACTAGTTTTTGCCTAGTGGCATCCTATTTGCATCATAGTTGTGCCCTAGTTATGCCATAGTAATGTCCTAGTTGCGCCAATGTTGCATCCTAGCTGTGTCCTAGTTGTGGCCTAGTTGTTTCCTAGTTGCATCCCAGTTGCACCCAAGTTGCGCCCTTGTTACGCCCTAGATGCGCTTTGGTTGTGCCCTATTTGCACCCTAGTTTTGTCCAAGTTATTTCCCAGTTGCACGCTAGATACATCCTACTTGCATCCTAATTGCGACCTAGTTGCGCCATGGTTACGTCCTAGCCGCACACTCATTACGTTCTAGTTACAGCCTATGTGCGCCCTGGTCAGGCCTTATTTACGCCCTAATTAGGCCTTAGTTGTGCCCTTATTATGCCCTAGTTACGCCATGTTTACATCCTAGTTGTGTCCTTGTCGCACCCTAGATGCGCCCTAGTTACACCCTAGTTGCGCCCTGGTTACGTGCTAGTTCCGCCTTGCACCATTTTTATGCACTAGTTGTGACCTCGTTGTACCCTAGTTGCACCCTCGTTATGCTCTAGTTTTGTCTTACTTGTGCCCTAGATTCACCCTAGTTGCACCCTAGTTGTGCACTAGCTGCATCCTAGTAATACCCAAGTTGCTCTCTAGTTGTGCCCTAGTTGTGTCGTAATTACAAAATAGTCGTGCCCTAATTTTAACTTCAACGTTATTGTGCCTTAGTTACATCCGAGTTGCGTTGTAGTTGTGTCCAAGTTGCACCAAAGCCCCTCCCTAGTTACGCCCTAGTTGTGCTCTAGTTTCACCTTAGTTACGCCCTTGTTGCACACTAGTTGTGTCTTAATTGTGCCGTATTTGTACAATTGTTGCAGCCTAGTTGCGCCCTAGTTGCGTTCTCGTTATACCCTACTTGTGCCCTACTTTTGTCCAAGTTGCGCCCAAGTCGCACCCCAGTTGTACCCTACCTGTGCCCTAGTTACGCCCTAGTTGCTTCCTAGTTTTGCTCTAGTTGTGCTTTAGTTACGCCCTATTAACACCCTAGTTGCACCCTTGTTAGGCCCTTGATTTGCCCTAGTTGCGCTATAGTTGCACTATGGTTGCGTCCTATGTGCTCTCCAGTTGTATCCTATTTTTACCCTATCTATGCCTCGGTTGTGCCCTAGTTGCACCCTATTTGTGTCCTAGTTGCGCCTTGGTTGTGTCCTGATTGCTCCTTACTTGTGCCCTCCTTGAACCCTAGTCGTACCCTAGTTTTACCCTAGTTTTGCCCTAGTTACATCCTGGTTGCGTCCTAGTTGTGTCCTCGTTGTGCCGTAGTTACACCCTGGTTGCACCACAGTTGCGTCCTATTTGTGCCCTAGATGTGCCCTTGTTGTGCCCTAGTTGTGCCCTAGTTGCACAATGAGATTTCGCTGGTTGTGCCCTGGTTGCGCCGTGATTGCGTTCTTGTCGCGCACTATTTGCGTCCCATTTACACCCCAGTTTTGCCCCAATTGTGTCTTAGTTTTGTCCCAGTTGTGCCCTAGTAGCGCCAAAGTTGCACCCCAGTTGTACCATAGTTGCGACCTTGTTGCGTCCTAGTTGTACCCTAGTTCTGTCCTAGTGTCATCCTAGTTGTGCCCTAGAACGCCATAGTTCCTTCCTAGTTGCATCCTAGTCACGCCCTAGTTGTGTCCGAGGTACACCAAATTTGCGCCCTAGTTACACCCGTGTTGCATCCTACTTCTTCCCTAGAAGTACCCTATTTGCGTCCTAGTTCGGCCCTAGTTGCGTCCTAGTTGTGCCCTAGTTACGCCCAAGATCCGTCCTAGTGGTGTCCTAGTTTTACCTTCGTTGCACCCTTGTTGTGCCCTAGCTCCCTCGTATCCTAGCCGCACCCTAGTTATGCCCTAGTTGCATCGTAGTTTTGACCTAGTTGCGTCCTAGTTGTGTCGTGGCTATGCCAAAGTTAATCCCTATCTACAAAGTAGCTGCACCCTAGTTGTGCCTTAGCTACATCCTAGTTTTTTCCAAGTTGTACCATAGTTTTGTCCTTGTTACGCTATAGTTGCTCCTAGTTGCTCCCTCCTTGTCTCTAGTTTTGCCATAGTTACACCCTAGTTCCACCCTAGTTACATTCTAGTTGCACCTTAACTACACCCTAGTTGCACCCTAGTTGCTCCCTTGTTGCGCCCTAGTTGCACCATAGTTCCACCCTAGTTGCGGCCAAGTTGTGCCCTAATTATTCCCTAGCTGTGCCCTAGTTACGCCCTAGTTGTGTTCTTGTTATATCCTAGTTACGCCATTGTTGCGCCTTAGTAAATTCCCTGTTGTGCCCCAGTTGTGCCCCTATTTGCACCCCTATTGTGGCCTAGTTGTGCCTTAGTTGCACTTTTTGTCAACCGGCCTGAGGCAAACGGACTAGAAAAAAGGGTTGACACAATGGCACCTGCCATCACCTCCTAGCATTTCTGCTAGGAAAAGATATCACCCTAAGGATCACAGTTCCACACTGAGCAGCTCATATGCAATCACTTGCTAGCAACTGTGTCCACATAACAATCAATCACTTTCGCGCGAGGTGCTTTTCAGAGACTAACCCCTGGGGCTTAGTCCAACCACTGTCTTATTTATGCTGTTCCTCAGTTGGACAGCTCTGTTAGGAGAATCTAAGGCCAGATTGTGTAAATAGAATGAGGAATGAGCCTGGTACATATAGTCCTAGGCCTGGCATCTAAGGTATGTGGGTAGTGGCACTTTTGGGGGTTTCCACTCCCCACCACCTCACCAGTCCGTCGATTGGCGCATCCACTGACCGCCAAGTGGCATATCCTCCTCATACATCGAGGAATGTCTAGGAAACTTCCCCTGTGCACGAAGGTCAAAAACCTTCCTGCTCACATGAGGACTTGATCGCACCTGTTGTTTCTAAGTCCAACGTGCTGTCTATTGTGCTATATTTCTGGTGTCTCGCTTGGACGTGCACCATGAACAAGGTTTGGGGGACTTACTCCAAGGGAGCATTGCATGTCCAACCTGTCTGCTAAGCCATAGCAGTGACCATGGGACATATAAGAGTAACATTCCAGTGTTGGATTGTTCACCCACCAATAGGGAACATGAGCTGGGTTTAGACCGTCGTGAGACAGGTTAGTTTTACCCTCCTGATGATCAGGTGCCGCAACATTAATTCAACCTATTTTGATAGGAACAATTGATTCACATAATTGGTATTTGCGCCTAGCTGAAAAGCCAGTGGCGCAAAGCTACCACGTGTAGGACTGAACTACTCTAAGTCAGAATCCATGCTGGAAGCGATACCTTTTGCCTCCCGGAGTGTTACCCAACTTAAAAAAATGGGCACCTGTGCGCCTCCGAGAGCATATGTCGTGATTCATCTGGACCAATGTTGAATGTTCGGGGAGATAAACAATTTGTAGACGACTTACACCAGAACGGGGTATTGTAAGTGGCAGAGTAACTTTGCTACTATGATCCACTAAGGGTCAGCCTCTGTTCTACTGATTGTTTCCTCCGGGAACTCCCCCCCTCCCTTTCCCTCCCCCATAATGAGATTTTCGCTGTCAGAAACACATGCGGGTTTGACTCCCACTCTCGTTTCAACCCATTCCACTGCATGAACAACCCGCAAACCCAGCCATGCACCGCCCTCACACACGAACGCACTCTACTGCCTGTAAAGAATGCACATGCGCGTCCACGCTCACACATCGTCCACCCTTTCCACGCCCACCCACTCATACCAACCCAAGTACCTATACGCCTCTTTCCCACCCCACGGGTCATACAAACCCATCCACCAACATGCCACTTTCCCACCCCACGAGATGTACCCACCCAAGCACCCCTACACCTCTTTCCCACCCCATGGATCGTACCAACCCAAGCGTCCGCACCCCTATTCTCCACCCCACGACTCATACCAACACGCCCGCCATCCCACGTAGGCACTGCACGCCTCTCTCTTACCCTTTCCTCTACAGCCTCGTCCTGGTCGCCTCTCGTCAATCCCACCACTTTGTAGGCTACTAACACGACAAGCCTCCACCTTGCACGACCGCCTCTCATCTGTTGCACTAGCACGTCACTACCGCCATCCCACCCCACCCCTCCTCGACACCGCCCGTACTGCCCAGTCCCTAAACCATTTCCATGTCCACCTCCGTCCTCTGTCCCACACCCCTTTCCCTCCTTCCCAATTGGAAACAAAACACATCGACGTGGCCAACACCGCCAATTCCGCTCATCCACGTTGCTTCCCCGTGCCTGCTAAAGCACGTGTCACATTCTCGACCCATCCCTTTCAAAGCGTGGTATGATCGTATCTAGGCTACTACTCCGGATCCCATTCGATCTCCGCCGATAAGCACCCATGGGCCAGAAAAATACTGGGATTGTTGACCTCTCGGGAAGTCCTGGTGTTGCACCCATATTTTATCTCGTGGAGGCTGATCCGAATCGTCTACGAGACTAGGGACCCGGAACTAGGACATGAATGCTATAGTTGCGCCCTTGTTGTACCCTAGTTCCGTCCTAGTTGCGCCCTAGTTGCACCCTAGTTGCGCCATAGTTGCGTCCTAGATGCGCCCTAGTTGCGCCCTAGTTGCACCCTAGTTGCACCTCAGTTGGACACTAGCTACGCCCTAGTTGCACCCTAGTTGTGCAAATAGTTGTGTAATAGTTGTAACATAGTTGTGCCTTACTTGTGCCCTACGTGTGCCCAAATTGCATCCTAGTTGCGCCCTAGTTGCGCATCAGTTAGACACTAGCTACGCCCTAGTTGCACCCTAGTTGCACCCTAGTTGTTCCCTAGTTTTGCCCTATTTGTTCCCTAGTTGTGCCCTAGTTGCACCCTAGTTGTGCCTCAGTTGGGTACTAGCTGTGCCCTAATTTGGCCATACTTGTGCTCTTGTTTGTCCCTAGTTGTATGTTAGTTGCTTCTTAGTTGCGCCCTAGTTACACCTTAGTTGCGCCCCAGTGCATCCCAGTTGCACCCCAGTTGCATCCCAATTGTGCCCCAGTTGTGCCCCTGTTGCACCCTAGTTACGCCCTAGTTACGTCCTAGTTGCGCCCTAGTTGCACCCTTGCTGCACCCTAGTTGCACCCCAGTTGCACCCTAGTTGCGCCCTAGTTGGATCCTACTTGCCCTAGTTATGCCCTAGTTGCACCCTACTTGCACCCTAGTTGTGCCCTAGTTGCATCCTACTTGTTTCCTAGCTACGTCCTAGTTGCACCCTAGTTGCACCCAAGTTGTGCCCTACTTGCACTGTACGTGCATCCTACTTGTGCCCTAGTTACGCCCTAGTTGCACCCTAGTTGCACCATAGTTGCGTTGTACTTGCACCCTACTTTTCCCCTAGTTGCGCTTCATTTGGGCACTAGCTACGTCCTAGTTGCGCCCTAGTTGCACCCTAGTTGCTTCCTAATTGTACCCTACTTACATCCTACTTGCGTCCTACTTCCGCCATAGCTGTGCCCTCGTTGCGCCCTTCTTGAGATTCAGTTGGACACTAGTTGCGCCCTAGTTGGGCCGTACTTGTGCCCTAGTTGCTCCCTACTTGCATCCTAATTACGCCCTACTTGTGCCCTAGTTGCGTCGTAGGTGCGCCTCAGTTGGCCACTAGCTGCGCCCTAGTTTGGCTGTACATGTGCCCTAGTTTCTCCCTAGTTGTTCGCTAGTTGCACCCTAGTTGCACACTAGTTGCGCCCTAGTTGCGTCTCAGTGCCGGCTGACCTGGAATCGAGAAAGTCATCCATACACATATCGCACATCCATGAGGACATGGATGAACCAAGTCGCCCTCAAAAAAACCATGGCACGTTCTTTGAAGCATACAATGTAAAGTCTCCGTGAGAGCCTCCCGAGAGTCTCCGAGACTCGGGAGTCAGAATTCGGACCGACCCAAAATTGAAAAAACTCATCCATACTCTCGTTGCAAACCCCTATGGACATCGATGATCCAAGTCGCGCTAAAAAATACATGGCACCCGCCCTAGAGCATACGCCGTAGGGTCGCGGTGAGTGCCTCCCGAGAGTCTCGGAGACTAAGGGGCTAGAATATAGGCCGACCCAAAATGAAGAAAACTCATCCATACGCAGGTTGCACGTCCCTATGGACATCGATGACCCAAGTCCCGCGCAAAACATCCATGGCATGTGCCCTGGAGCATACGACATACGGTTCATAGTGACGTTGCTTTTTGATAATTTGATGTGGGCTCTTCCTACCATTGTGAAGCAGAATTCACCAAGTATCGGATTGTTCACCCACCAATAGGGAACGTGAGCTAGGTTTAGACTGTCGTGAGACTGGTTAGTTCTATTCTATTGATGATCTGGTGCCGCAACAGTTTTTCACCTCAGTAAGAAAGGAACCATTGTTTCACTTCATTGGTAACCGCGCTTGGCTGAAAAGCAAGTGGTACCAAGCTACCATGTGTAGGATTATAATTGAATGCCTCTAAGTCAGAATCCATGATGGAAGGGGTACTGTTTACCCTCCGGGTGTTATGCAAATTGAAACAGGGACACCTGTGCACCTCCAAGAGTATATGTCGTGATTCTTTTGGACCAATTCCGAATGTTCAGGGAGATAAATCATTTGTAGACGACTTAAACCAGAACGGGTACTGTAAGTGAAAGAGTAGCCATGCTGCTACAATCTACTAAGGTTCAGCCTCTGTTCTACCAATTTGTTCCTCCGGGATCTCCTCCCCCCTCCCCCCCCCTCTCTCCTAACGAGATGTTTGATTTCGGAAATACATGGAGGTTTGACTTTTGCTCTCATTTCAGCCCATTCCACTACATGAACAGCCAGAAAACCCGGCCATGTACTGCCCTTGTACACAAAATGCACTATGCTACCTGTACAGAATGCACACCCACGCCGACAGCCACACATTGCCCAAAATTTCCACGCCCACCAGCTCGTACCAACCCTAGCGCCCGCACACCTCTTTCCCACCCCACGGGTCAAACCAACCAAGCCATACGCACGCCTCTTTCCAACCCCACAAGTTGTACCAACCCAGGCACCCCCACACCCCTTTCCCATCCCATGGATCATACCAACCCAAGTGCCAACACCCCTCTTTTCCATTCCACGACTCTTACCAACCCGCTCGCCATCCCACACAGGCACCGCATGCCTCTCTCTTGCCCCTTCCTCCATAGCCTCGTTCCTGTCGCCTCGTCTTCATCCCACCAATTTGTATGCCACTATTTGGACAAGCCTCCACTGTGTGCGATCGCCTGTCATCCGTCCCACTCACACGTTGCTACCGCCGTCCCACCCCACCCCTCCTCGACACCGCCCGTGCTACCCACTCTCTGAACCATTGCAATGTGCATCTCCATCCTGTGTCCCACATCCCCTCCCCTCCCCTCCATGTGGAAACAAAGTGCATCAACGTGGCCAACACCGCCTATTCTGCTCGTCCACGTTGCATCCCCATTTTAGCCCAAGCACTTGTCACATTCTCTATCCATCCCTCCCAAAGCGTGGTACAATCATACCTGGGCTAATGATCGGGATCCAATTCTAACTCCGTAGATAAGCGCCCTTAGGCCAAAATGGTATTTGGATGGATGTTCTCCCCGGAAGTCCTTGTGTAGTACCCATTTTTATCTCCTGAAGGCCGACCCAAATCGTCTCCAAGACTAGGGACCCAAAACTAGGACACGAATGTCGTAGTTGCACCCTAGTTCAGCCCAAGTTGCGCTTAAGCTGCGCCCTAGTTGCGCCCTAGTTCCACACTAGTTGCGCCCTAGTTCTGCACAAGTTGCGCCCTAGTTACACCCTAGTTGCACCCTAGTTGTCCCTCAGTTGGGTACTAGCTATGCCCTAGTTATACCCTAGTTGTGTCCTAGTTACGTTCTAGTTGTGCTCTAGTTGTATCCTACTTGTGCCATTGTTGCACCCTGGTTGCGCCCTGGTTGCACCCAAGTTGCGCCCTAGTTGCGCCTTACTTGCACCCCACTTGCACACTATTTCCGCCCAAGTTGCGACCTAGTTGGCCCTACTTGCGCCCTACTTGCACCCTAGTTGTGCCCTACTTGTCCTACTTGTGCCCTACTTGTGCCCTACTTACACAATACTTGCGCCCTACTTAAACCCTAGTTGCGACCTAGTTGCACCCTAGTTGTAACCTATTTGGGTCCTACTTGCACCCTACTTGCACCCTAGTTGTGTCCTAGTTGTACCCTACTTGCGTCCTACTTGCACCCTTCTTGCACCCTACTTGCGCCATAGTTCTGCCCTCGTGGCACGCTGGTTGCACCCTTCTTGTACCCTACTTGTGCCCTCGTTGCACCCTACTTGCGCCCTAGTTGCACCCTAGTTGCGCCCTACATGTGCCATAATTGCGTCCTACTTGCGCACTAGTTGCACCCTAGTTGCACCCTTGTTGTGCCCTAGTTGCACCCTACATATGCCTTACTTGCGTCCTACTTGCATCCTAGTTGTGCCCTAGTTACGCCCTAGTTGTGCCCTAGTTGCGCCCTAGTTGTACCCCACTTGCATCCTACTTTCTCCCTACTTGCGTCCTACTTGTACCCTAGTTACGCACTAGTTGTACCCTTGTTACGCCCTACTTACGTCCTACTTGTGCCCTAGTTGCACCGTAGATGTATCCTAGTTGCACTCTAGTTATGCCCTAATTACACCCTGCTTGCATCCTCGTTATATCCTAGATCTACCCTCGTTTCACCCTAGTTGCACCCCACTTGTGACCTACTTGTGTTCTAGTTGTGCCTTAGTTACGTGCTAGTTGCATCCTAGTTGCACCCTACTTATGCTGTACTTGCACCCTACTTGCGCCCTACTTGCACCTTCGTTGCACCCTACTTGCAACCTATTTGCGCCCTAGTTACGCCCTAGTTGCACCCGAGTTATGCCCTACTTGCGCCCTAGTTACGCATTACTTGCACCCTAGTTGTGCCCTACTTGTTCCCTACTTGCACCCTATATGCGCCATAGTTGGGCCCTAGCTGTGCCCTAGTTACGCCCTCGTTGCACTCTACTTGCGTCCTATATGTGCCCTAGTTGCACCCTACTTGGGCCCTACTTGCGTCCTAGTTGCATCCTAGATGCGCCCTAGTTGCGCCCTACCAAGTTGTGCCTTACTTGCGCCCTAGTTGCGTCCTACTTCCACCCTGGTTGTGTCCTAGTTACGTCCTAGTTGTGCCCTAGTTATGCACTTCTTGCGTCCTACTTGCACCCTACTTGTGCCCTTCTTGTGCCTTAGTTGCGCCCTAGTTGCGCCCTACCAAGTTGTGCCTTACTTGCGCCCTAGTTGCGTCCTACTTCCACCCTGGTTGTGTCCTAGTTACGTCCTAGTTGTGCCCTAGTTATGCACTTCTTGCGTCCTACTTGCACCCTACTTGTGCCCTTCTTGTGCCTTAGTTGAGCCCTAGTTGCATCCTAGTTGCACCCTACTTGCGGCCTACTTGCTCCCTAGTTGTGCCCCTCCTTGCACCCCAGTTACGCCTTACTTGCACCCTTATCGCGCCCTACATACACCCTACTTGCACCCTACTTGTGCCCTTCTTGTGCCTTAGTTGAGCCCTAGTTGCATCCTAGTTGCACCCTACTTGCGGCCTACTTGCTCCCTAGTTGTGCCCCTCCTTGCACCCCAGTTACGCCTTACTTGCACCCTTATCGCGCCCTACATACACCCTACTTGCACCCTAGTTGCGCCACAGTTGCGCCCTAGTTGAACCCAACTTGCATGTGCTTTCTCCCTACTTGCGCCCTACTTGCGGCCTCGTTGCACACTAGTTGCGCCCTAGTTACATCCTACTTGCATCCTACTTGTGCCTTAGTTGCACCCTAGATGCGTCCTAGTTGCACCCTAGTTGCCCCCTTATTACACCCAACTTGCGCCCTGGTTATATCCTAGATCCGCCCTAGTTTCACCCTAGTTGCATCCCACTTGTGAACTATTTGTGTCCTAGTTGTGCCTTAGTTACGTGCCACTTGCGCCCTTGTTGCACCCTACTTGCACCCTACTTGTGCCCTAGTTGCATCCTATTTGCAACCTACTTGCGTCCTAGTTACGCCCTAGTTGCACCCGAGTTGTGCCCTACTTTCGTCCTACTTGCACCCTACTTGTGCCTTACTTGTGTCCTAGCTGCGTCATACTTGCGCCCTACTTGCACCCTACTTGTACCCTAATTACACCCTATTTGCGCCCTAGTTGCATCCTAGCTGTGCCCTAGTTACGCCCTCGTTGCGCCCTACTTGCGCCCTACATGCGCCCTAGTTGCACCCTACTTGGGCCCTATTTGCGTCCTAGGTGCGTCCTAGATGCGCCCTAGTTGTGCCCTAGTTATGCTATACTTACGTCCTAATTGTACTCTACTTGTGCCCTTCTTGTGCCCTAGTTGCATCCTAGTTGCGTCCTAGTTGCACTCTAGTTACACCATACTTGTAGCCTACTTGCTCCCTAGTTGTGCCCTCCTTGTGCCCCAGTTGCGTCTTACTTGTACCCTTATCGTGACCTACTTGCGCCCTACTTGTAACCTAGTTGCTCCCTAATTGCGCCCAACTTGCGCCCTAGTTGCGTCCTACTTACATCCTAGTTGCGCCCTTCTTGTGCCTTAGTTGCGCCCTAATTACATCCTATTCGTGTCCTACTTGTACTCGTGTTACGCCCTAGTTGCGCCATAGTTGCGCCGTAGTTGCGCCAAAGTTGTACCCTAGTTTCGCTCTAGTTGCGCCCTAGTTACACCCTAGTTGTGCCCTACTTGAGCCCTTGTTGCGTCCTAGTTGTACTTTTCTACCACCCTACTTGTACCCTAGTTGCACCCTAGTTGTGCCCTACTTGTGCCCTACTTGCGCTCTACTTGCACCCCACTTGTGCCATAGCTGCGCACTAGTTGCACACTAGTTCCGCCCTACTTGCATCCTACTTTTGCACTATTTCCGTCCTAGTTGTGCCCTAGTTGCGCCCTTGTTGAGCCCTAGTTGCGCCCTAGTTGCGCCCTAGTTGTGCCCTACTTGCATCCTAGCTACATCCTAGTTACGCCCTAGGTGCACCCTAGTTACACATTAGTTGCATCGTACTTGCGCCCTACTTGCATCCTAGTTGCGTCCTAGATGCGCCCTAGTTGCACCCTAGTTACGCCCTTGTTGCGTCCTACTTGCACCCTACTTGCACACTGTTTCTACCCTAGTTGTACCCTTGTTGCACCCTAGATCCACCCTACTTGCACCCTACTTGCACCCAAGTTGCGTCCTAGTTTCACCCTACTTGCACCCTACTTGTGCCCTACTCGCGCCCTACTACGCCCTAGTTGTGCCCTACTTGTGCCCTAGTCGGGCCCTGGCTGCGCCCTTCTTGCACCCTAGTTGCACCCTTGTTGCACCCTAGTTGCACCATACTTGTGCCCTAAGTGCGCTCTAGTTGCACCCTAGTTGTGCCCTTGTTGCACCCTACTTGCACCCTATTTGCACCGTAGTTTTACCCTAGTTACACCCTAATTACGTCCTAGTCGCGTCCTAGTTATGCCCTACTTGTACCCTAGTTGTGCCCTACTTGCACCCTAGTTACACCCTAGTTGCTCCCTAGTTGCACCCTACTTGTATCCTACTTGCGCACTAGTTACATCCTAGTTGCGCCCAAATTACACCCTACTTCTACCCTTTTTGCGTCCTACTAGTGTCCTACTTGCGCCCTAGTTGCGCCCTTGTTGTGCCCTAGTTGCGCCCTAGTTGCGTCCTAGTTGCGTCCTACTTGTGCCCTTCTTACGCCCTAGTTGCATCCCATTTGCATCCTTGTTGTGTCCTACTTGCGCCCAATTCGCACCCTACTTGCACCCTTCTTGTGCCTTAGTTGCACCCTAGTTGCGCCCTCGTTGCTTCCTAGTTGCGTTCTACTTGCATCCTTCTTGCGCCCTTTTTTCCCCCTAGATGCGTCCTAGTTGTACCCTAGTTACACCTTAATTGCGCCCTGCTTGCGTCCTAGTTGCACCCTTGTTGCGCCCTAGTTGTGCCCAACTTGCACCCTAATTCTGCCCTAGGTGCACCCTACTTGCGGCCTAGTGACGCCCTAGTTACACCCTAGTTGCACCATTGATGTGTCCTACTTGCACCCTTGTTGCACCCTAGTTACACTCTACTTGCACCGTAATTTTGCCCTTGTTGTGCCCTGATTAGGCCCTAGTTGCACCCTAGTTGCGCCCTACTTGCACCCTAGTTGTGTCCTACCTACGCCCTTGTTACTCCCTAGTTGCGCCCTACTTGCGTCCTACTTGCACCCTACTTGCGCACTAGTTGTGCACTAGTTCCACCCTAGTTGCACCCTGAGTGTGTCCTTCTTGCACCCTACTTGTATCCTACTTGCGCCCTAACTGCGTCCTAGTTGAGCCCTAGTTGCGCCCTATTTCCACCCTACTTGCACCCTACCTCCGTCCTTTTTGTGCTCTAGATGCCCCCTTGTTGCGCCCTAGTTTTGCCCTTCTTGCACCCTATTTACTCCCTACTTGTGCCCTACTTGTGCCCTAGTTGCAACCTAGATGCATCCTAGTTGCACCCTAGTTGTGCCCTACTTGAACTCTACTTGCGCCATTCTTGCGTCCTGTTTACGCCATAGTTGCGCCCAAGTTGCGCCCTAGTTGCGCCCAAGTTGCATCCTAGTTGTTCACTACTTGCGCCCTACCGTGTCCAAGTTGTGCCCTAGTTTTTCCCTAGTTGCATGCTACTTGTAGCTACTTGCACCCTGGTTGTGTCCTAGTTGCACCCTAGTTGTGCCCTACTTGTGCCTTACTTGCGTCCTACTTGCACCCTTTTTGTGCCCTACTTGCACCCTAGTTGCGCCCTTGTTATGCCCTAGTTATATGCTAGTTCTGCCTTACTTAGACCCTACTAGCGCTCTAGTTGCACCCTACTTGCGCCATACTTGTGCCCTAGTTGCCTCCTTGTTACGCCCTACTTGCGTCCTAGTTGCACCCTACTTGTACCCTAGTGGCACCCTAACTGTGTCGTACTTGCGTCCTACTTGTGCCCTCCTTGCGCCCTACTTGTGCCCTAGTTAGGCCCTAGTTTCTTCCTAGTTGTGCCCTCCTTGCACCCTTCTTGCTCCCTATTTGTGACCTCCTTGTGCCTTAGTTGCACTTTACTTGCGCCTTACTTATGTCTTGCTTGTGCCCTACTTACGACCTAATTGCATCCTTGTTCTGTCCTACTTGTGCCCTACTTGCTGCCTACTTGCGCCCTAGTTGTGCACTAGTGGCACCCTTGTCGTACCCTGATTGTGCCCTATTTGTTTCCTACTTGCGCCCTTGTTACGCCATAGTTGTACCCTAGTTGTGCCCTTGTTCTGCCCTAGTTGCGCCCTAGTTGCACTCTACTTGCACTTTACTTATGCCTTACTTCCGTCCTACTTGTACCCTAGTTGCTTCCTAGTTGTTGTCTACTTGCACCCTACTTATGCCCTACTTGCGCTCTACTTTCACTCTACTTGTGCCCTAGTTGCGCCCTAGTTTCACCTTAGTTGTGGCCTACTTGCACCCTACTTTTGCACAATATTCCCGCCCTATTTGCGCCCAACTTGCGCCCTGTTTGTGCCCTTTTTAGGCCATACTTGCATCCTACTTGCATCTTAGTTACACCCTACTTGCGCCCTAGTTATGCTTCAGTTTCACCCTACGTGTACCCTAGTTATGGCCTTGTTGCGCCCTAGTTGTATCCTACTTGCATCCTACTTGCATCCTAGTGCCCTAGTTGCACCCTTCTTGCACCCTACTTGCATCCTATTTGCACCGTACTTGTGCCCTACTTGCCCCCTAGTTGTGCCCTGGTTGTGCCCTTGTTGGGCCCTAGCTACGCCCTATTTGCGCCCTACTTGCACCCTAGTTGCGCCCTAGTTGCGGCCTAGTTGCAGCCTACTTGCGCCTTACATGCGCCTTACTTGCGCCCTACTTTTGCCGTAGTTGTGCCGTAGTTGCGCCCTAGTTGCGCCGTAGTTGCACCCTAGTTGTGCCCTACTTGATCCTAGTTGCACCCTATTTACGCCCTAGTGACATCCTAGTTGCGCCCTACTTGCGCCCTACTTGCATCCTAGTCGCATCCTAGTTGCGCCCTACGTGCACCCTTCTTAGGTCCTAGTTGCACCCTAGTTGTGCCCTTGTTGCACCCTAGTTGCGTCCTATTTGCTCCCTACTTGCACCCTAATTGTGCCCTAGTTACGTCCTAGTTGCACCTTAGTTGCACCCTAGTTGTGCTCTACTTGCGCCCTAATTTGCACCCATGATTTGTACTAGTTGCACCCTAGTTACGACCTAATTGCAACCTGCTTGAGCCCTAGTTGCACCCTTGTTGCGCCCTACTTGTGCCCTTATTGTGCCCTGCTTATGTCCTTATTCGGCCCTAGTTGCACCCATGTTGCGCCCTAGTTGTGCCCTTGTTGCACCCTACTTGCTTCCTTGTTGCACCCTTGTACGCCCTAGTTGTGCCTTACTTACGCCCTAGTTATACCCTATGTACACCATACTTGTACCGTAGTTGTGCCGTAGTTGCACCCTTGTTGTGCCCTACTTGCACCATAGTTGCGTCGTAGTTGTGCCCTTGTTACACCCTAGTTGTGCCCTACTAGCGTCCGACTTGCACCCTACTTGCGCACTAGTTGCGCCCTAGTTGCACCCTAGTTGCGCCCTGATTGCACCCTACTTGTACCCTACTTGCAACCTACTGTACCCTAGTTGTGCCTAGTTACGCCCTAGTTGCGTCCTAGTTGTACCCTACTTGCTCCGTACTTACGTCCTTCTCGTATCCTAGATGCCCCCTAGTTGCGCCCCAGTTGTTTCATACTTGCACCCTATTTACTCTCTACTTGCACCCTACTTGCATCCTAGTTGTGCCCTAATTGTACCGTGCTTGCGCCCTAGTTGCACCCTTGTTGCGGCCTAGTTACACCCTAGTTGCGCCCTACTTGCACCCTACTTCTGCCCTTGTTGTGCCCTAGTTGTGCCCTAGTTGCGCCCTAGTTGCGCCCTACTTGCGCTCTACTTGCACCCTTTTTGCACCCTACTTACGCCCTAGTTGTGCCCAAGTTGTGCTCTAGTTACACCCTTGTTGTGCCCTAGTTGCGCCCTACTTTTGCCCTCATTATACCCTAGTTGTACCCTAGATGTACTCTACTTGCACCCTACTTGTACCCTACGTGCGACCTAGTTCTACCCTAGTTGCGCCCTACTTGTACTTTACTTACATTCTACTTGTACCCTATTTTTCCCTACTTACGCCTTCGTTACAACCTACATGCGCTGTATTCACACCCTAGTTACGTCCTTGTTACGCCCGCGTTACACCCTAGTTGTGCCCTACTTGCACGATAGTTTCGCCCTAGTTGCGCCCTAGTTGCACCCTAGTTACACCTTAGTTGCATCATACATGCGCCTTACTTATGCCCTAGTTGCGACCTAATGGTGCCATAGTTGTGCCCTACTTGTGCCATATTTGTGCCCTACCTGTGTCGTATTTGCTTTTTAGATGCGTCCTAGTTAGAACCTTGTTATGTCCTCATTGCGCACTGCTTGCACCGTAGTTGTACACTTGTTGCGCCCTAGTTGCACCCTCGTTGCATCCTACTTGTGTCCTATTTCTACCCTAGTTGCACCCTTGGTGCGCCCTAGTTGTGCCCTACTTGCACCCTATTTGCGCGCTAGTTGTGCCTAAGTTGTGCCCTAGTTGCGCCCTACTTATGCCCTAGTTATGTCCTATTTACTCTATACTTGTGCCGTAGTTGTACCCTAGTTGCATCCTAGTTAGGCCCTGGTTGCGCCCTTGTTGCGCCCTACTTGCACCCTAGTTGCGTCCAACTTGCGCCCTAGTTACAACCTAGTTGTGCCCTACTTGCTTCCTACTTACGCCCTTCTTCCGCACTAGTTGCACCCTAGTTTCCCCCTAGTTGTGCCCTTCTTGCACCCTACTTGCGTCCTAGATGCCCCCTAGTTGCTCCCTTGTTGTGTCCTACTTGTATCCTATTTGCTCCCTACTTGTGCCTTACTTGCACCCTAGTTGCGTCCTAGTTGTGTCCCTATTGCACCCTAGTTGTGCCCTACTTGCACCCTAGTTACGCCATAGATCAGTCCAAGTTGCACCCTAGTAACGTCCTGCTTGTGTCCTCGTTGGACCCTTGTTGCGACCTAGTTGTACCCTAGTTGTGTCCTCATTGCACCCTAGTTGTGCCCTAGTTGTGCCCTACTTGCACCCTACTTGCACCCTACTTGTGCCCTAGTAACACCCTATTTGTACCGTACTTGCGCCCTATTTGTGCCCTAGTTGCAACCTAGTTTCACCCTAATTGTGCCCTAGTTTTTCCTTAGTTGCGCCTTACTTGCGCCCTAAATGCGCCCTAGTTGGGCCCTACTTGCACCCTCCTTGCGCCCTTCTTGGGCCCTAGTTGCGTCCTAGTTGCACTGTAGTTCTGCCCTAGTTGCACTCTACTTGCACTCTACTTGCACCCTAGTTGTGCCAAAGTTACACCCTAGTTTTGCCAAAGTTGTGCCCTAGTTACACCCTTGTTGCACCCTAGTTGCGTCCTACTTGTACCCTACTATATCCTAGTTGCACTCTAGTTGCGTCCTACTTGTACCCTAAATACGCCATTGTTGCACCCTAGTTGCATCCTACTTGCGCCTTACTTACGCCCTACTTGTGTCATATTTCTGCCCTATTTGTGTCCTGGTTGTGCCCTAATTATGCCCTAGTTGTGCCCTAATTATGCCCTAGTTGCACCCTACTTGCACTCTACTTGCACCCTAGTTGCACCCTAATTACGCCTTACTTGCGCCCTAGTTACGCCCTAGTTGCGCCCTAATTATACCTTAGTTGTGCCATAATTGCGTCCTACTTGCGTCCTACTTGCGCCCTACTTGAGTCCTACTTGCGCCTTAGTTGCGCCCTAGTTTTGTCCTAGTTGCGAGCTACTTGCACCTTCCTTGCGCCCTCCTTGCGCCCTACTTGCACCCTAGTTACGCCCCAGTTGCGCCCCAGTTGTATCTTACTTGCACCCTAGTTGCACCCTACTGGCACCCTCCTTGCACCCTAGTTGTGCTCTAGTTACGCCCTATTTACATCCTAGGTGCACCCTACTTACGCCCTACTTATGCCCTATTTGTGCCCCAGTTGCGCCCTAGTTGCGTCCTAGTTGCACCCTAGTTGTGCCCTACTTGCACCCTACTTGCGTCCTAGTTGCGCCCTAGTTGCGCCCAGTTGCACCCTAGTTGAGTCCTACTTGCATCCTACGTGCATCCTAGTTACACCCTTGTTGCACCCTCTCTGTGCCAAAGTTGCGCCCTAGTTGTGCCCTAGTTGTGCCCAAATTATGCCCTATATATGTCCTACTTGTGCCCTGGTTGCGCCCTAGTTGCACCCTAGTTGCACCCTACTTGCATCCTACTGGTACCCTTCTTATGCCCTACTTGCACCCTAGTTGCGCCCTAGTTGTGCCCTAGTTGTGTCCTATTTGTGCCATAGCTCTACCATACTTGCGCCCTACTTATGCCCTTAGTACACCCATGTTGCACCCTAGTTGTGTCCTACTTGCGCCCTACTTGCTCCCTACTTCCACCCTACTTGTACCCTAGTTGAGCACTAGTTACGTCTTAGTGTTTCCCTACTTGTGCCCTATGTGCGTCGTAGTTACGCCCTAGATGCATCCTTGCTGCACCCTAGTTACGCCCTCATTGCGCCCTTGTTGTGCCCTAGTTGTACCCTAGTTGCACCCTAGTTGGGCCCTACTTGCACCCTACTTGTGCCCTAGTTGTACCATAGTTGTGCCCTAGTTGTGTCCTAGTTGCGCTTTAGTTGCCCCCTACTTGCGCTCTTGTTGGACCCTACTTGCGCCCCTCTTTCATCTTAACTATGCCCTAGTTGCGCTCTAGTTACTCCTTAGTTGCACCCTAGTTGCGCCCTAGTTGTGGGCTACTTGTGCCCTTCTTGCGCCCTACTTGCGTCCTAGTTGCGACCTAGTTGCGCCCTACTTGCACCCTAATTGCGCACTACTTGCGCCCTCCTTGCTGCCTACTTACACCGTATTTGCGCCCTAGTTACACCCAAGTTGTGCTCTAGTTACGTCCTAGTTTCGCCCTACTTGCACCCTACTTGTGCCCTAGTTGCACCCTAGTTGCACCCTACTTGCGCCCTAGTTGCGCCCTACTTGTGCCCTACTTGCACCCTAGTTGCACCCTACTTGTACCCTACTTGCGCCCTACTTTCATCCTATTTGTGCCCTACTTGTGCCCTAGTTACACCATAGTTACGCCCTACTTGCACCCTACTTGCACCCTACTTGCGCCCTAGTTGCGTCCTAGTTGCGCCTTAGTTGCACCTTAGTTGCGTCCTACTTGCACCCTCCCTGCACCCTAGTTGTGTCCTAATTGTGCTTTAGTTGTGCCCTAGTTCCGCCCTAGTTACATTCTAGTTGTGTTCTACTTGCACCCTACTTGCATCCCACTTACGCCTCAGTTGTGCCCTAGTTACTCCCTAGTTGCGCCCTAGATGCACCCTACTTGCACCCTTCTTGCATCCGACTTGCGCCTTCGTTGTGCCCTAGTTACGCCCTAGTTGCGTCCTAGTTGGGTCGTAGTTGCGGCTTACTTGCGCCCCTCTTGCGCCCTAGTTGTGCTCTCCATGCTCCCTAGTTGCGCCCTAGTTACGCCCTTGTTGCGCCCTAGTTGTGCCCTACTTGCGACCTAGTTGTGCCCTAGTTGTGCCCTAGTTGCGCCTGAATTGCACCTTACTTGCACCCCACTTGCACCCTTCTTGCGCCCTAGTTGCACCCTAGTTGTGCCGTAGTTGAATGCTAGGTCTGCCTTAGTTGCGCCCTAGTTACACCTACTTGCGCCCCTATTGCACCCTAGTTGCAACCTACTTATGCCCTAGTTGTACTCTACTTGCATCCTACTTGTGCCCTACTTTTACCCTAGGTGCGCCCTAGTTGCACCCAAGTTGCGCTATACTTGCGCCCTACTTGCGCCCTCCTTGCGCCCTAGTTGCGCCCTAGTTGCACCCTACTCACACCCTACGAGCGCACTATTCCCGCCCTTGTTACGTCCTAGTTGCATCCTAGTTGCATCCTACTTGCGCCCTACTTGCGCCCTTCTCGCGTCCTAGATGCCCCCTGGTTATTCCCTAGTTGTGCCCTACTTGCGCCCTATTGATTGCCGGCTTGCACCCTAGTTGTACCCCAAATGTGTCCTAGTTGCATCCTACTTGCACATTAATTGCACCCCGGTTACACCCTTGTTGCACCCTAAATGCACCCTCATTTAACCTTTCTTGCATCCTACTTCTCCCCTAGTTGCGTCCTAGTTACGCCTTAGTTGCCTCCTCCTTGTGTTGTACTTGTACCCTTCTTATGCCCTACTTCCATCCTATTTGCGCCCAAGCTGCGCCCTAGTGGCACCCTTGTTGTGTCCTAGTTGCATCCTACTTGTGCTCTAGTTGCGTCCTTATTGTGACCTAGTTTTGCCCTACTTGCGCCCTACTTGAACCCTGTTTGCATCCTCGTTGCACCATACTTACGCCTTTCTTGCACCCTACTTGCACCCTATTTGTTCCCTAGTTGCGCCCTCATTGCGCTATAGTTGTACCCTAGTTACGCCCTAGTTGCGTCCTACGTGTACCCTACTTGAGCCTTAGTTGTGCCCTACTTGTACCCTTCTTGCACACTAGTTGCATCCGACTTGCGTCATACTTACACCCTAGTAATACCTTAGTTATGCCCTAGTTACACCCTAGTTGGATCCTACTTGCACCCTTCTTGCACCCTAGTTGCACCCTACTTGCGTCCTACTTGCGCCCTAGTTGCACCCTACTTATTCCATACTTGCATACTAGTTGTGCCCTACTTGCACCTTAGTTGTACCCTAATTATGCCCTACTTGTGCCCTAATTATGCCCTACTTGCGCCCTACTTGCACCCTACTTTTGCCCTATTTGTGCTTTAGTTTTGCAAAAGTTACGCCCTAGTTACACTGTAGTTGCGCCCTACTTGTACCCTTCTTATGTCCTACTTGCGTCCTAGTTGCACCCAAGTTGCATCCTAGTTGTGCTCTAGTTGGACCCTAGTTGTACTCTAGTTGCACCCTAGTTACGCCCAACTTGTGCCCTACTTGCATCCTACTTACGCCCTAGTTGTGTACTAGTTACACCCTAGTTGTGCCATAGTTGTGCTACTAGTTTCTCCTAGGTCTTTGCTCAATAGACGTGTTGACCAAAATCCTCTTTCGATACATATGAGTTTCTAGTTATTGTCGAATTGGTTCTAGCGCTTGTCCCTTTTGTGCGGAAACGAAGACAATTGAACATTGTTTCCTCCTTTGTCATTGAATGCATCTTCTCCGAAAATTCATGGAGACCTTCTTCAAAAGTCTCTTATCCGCCATACCCCTCATGACTGCACAACGAACCTTCAGCCCCCTCGAGCCCAAGTTATTCAATATTCCTTGGTTTATTTTCAGCGGTACCCTCGTCCACCTCATTAGGCAAGAATGTTGGACAGACCCCACCTCCTCTTTTGCCAAGATCACTCTTACTTTTGCAATAGTTTTCAAGAGACACATCTGGCTTTGCATTTGTCGGAATCTCTTATTCTCTACCACGTAGAAGTGAGTTCTTACTAGCCATAAGCTCTTCCCTAACTCTGTGATGGGAACATTATAATCTTGACCCTCCACCCTGGATTTAGCTGGAAATCCTAGGCAACAGGTTGGGGCAGCAGCGTTGTTGATGCAGCGTGCGGGCTTCCAGGCTCGTTGCTTAAGTCTGCAGCCCCCTCAGTCTGCTGCTCTAGAGTCTAAGTCTGGAAGCTTTGGGTTTGTTACTCAGAAATGCGCGCGCCAGTGTTAGCGCCAGAAAGCAGCTGAAAACTGTAAGTGACTGATTAGGAATGAACAATGAGCAACAAGGGAAGACCCCTCCAAGTTCTAGCTCCCCCCCACTAGTGTAGAACTTGTTACTCAGCTAACCAACCAATCAGAAAATAGTCCTAGACCTATTTTCTGGCAGGCAGGGTTTTCTCAGTGAGCCCTGCCAAATGCCCGACAGCCCAAAACCCGGGCGTCGTCCGTTTTGCCTGAAAACTGGACCATACCATAATATCGACCATACAAACGCAGTCGTGCGGTCAGAATCAGCTAGAAAAATAGCAGTAAAGAGTTATGGTTGCCCGAACCCAGGCAGTGCCTATGATAGTCAGTGATGCCAAATAGGGCCACATAGCAGGAGACATAGACCCTAGGCACAGCATGATGCTGCAGACGCAACGCCACGACCAGAGACAGCGCTGGGTGCATGCAGACAGCATCTGCAGTGGCAGTGACCGCCGGCGGCCCGACCGCCGAGGAGGCCTACCGATGGAGCTGAGCGCATCGCCAGACGGAGAAGGCTCCAGCGAACAATGAGTGGGCCTCAACGTGCGTCGGCTCCGAGCGACACTCCAGCAGCGTCGAGTCTCGCCGTCAGTTATCTGCACGCCGATGTACACAAGCCGGGTGGACACAACAGGGTACACTGAGAGATGCACGAAAGACCAATACCTTCATGACTCACAGGCGTAGTGCACATGTGCGGGTAGAGACACAGTCAGCGACCACACTCCCCCAAGCCACGCAGAAACATAGGCAGGGACAAAGAGAGCCACTCACGGACGCACGCCGACCTAAGTCATAGCCTTCTTGAACGAGTCGTGCTTTAGTGCCTTGGTCAAGAAGTCAGCCAACTGTCATGCCGTCTCAACCCACACGATGCTGATACTGCGGTCATGCAACAACAAACGCACAAAGTGATACTCAATGTTGATGTGTTCTGTGCGTGTGTGATACACGCCGTCATTGTTGGCGATGGCCATGACACTCTCATTTTCACAATGCAACGTGATGGATGCAAAAGACTGACGCAACTCGGACAACAGACGACGCAAGCACACACTCTCACATGCGCCTGAGCCAAGAGCAACGTACTCGACCTCAGCAGTGTTGTGTGCAATGCACCCCTGCTTGCCACTGTGCCAGGACACATTTGTGCCGCCAATAGAAAGATCTAGCCCGTGCGACTCTTATCGTCTGGACTGCCAGTCCAGTCACTGTCGTTGTAGCCTACCGCGACAACAGACGGCTGGCGGCGGAACATGAGACCTCGCCGAGGAGTCGAGATGACATACCGCAGTACTTGGATTGCGGCCTCGTAGTGGAGGTGACGCGACTCCTGAGAGAACTGGGCTAGGAGGTTGACGTCGAACCCGATGTCTGGGCGCGTCATCATCTCCAGGAACATTAGTGACCCGATGACTCGCAGGTACGTGGTCACGTCAACCGGCTCCCCCACAACAGCTGGGTCGAGACTCTTCAGCTTCCCTTGGCCATCAGGTGACATGGGTGAAGATGTGCTCGGCACGAGTGGCAGGTCCTCCGCAAAGCGGGTGGATAGAGTCTGCACATAGGCGGCCTGGTAGATGTGCAGGACGCCTTGGATGGCAGCCGTGTCTGGCGATGCTATGAGGAGATCGTCGACGTAAACCAGAATAACAGCAAAAGTCAAGCCTTGCTTGAGCTCCATGCCCAGGAAGACTCTGGCAGATCCAAAATCCTTCATCTGGTAGGTGGCGTGCAGCAAGTCCTTCACACACTGGATGGCAGCCGTGTCTGGCGATGCTATGAGGAGATCGTCGACGTAAACCAGAATAGCAGCAAAAGTCAAGCCTTGCACACTGAAAAACAGTGCGGGGTCAGTGGTGCTGCGTTGGAGGCCGCCGCAAAGGAGCGTGCTGCTTATCTCTTGGTTCCAGCACTGAGGCGACTCCTTCAGGCCATAGAGGGCCTTTCGTAGTCGCTAGACTCTCTCAGTGCCATCGTCAAAGCCTGGGGATTGCACCATGTATAGCTCCTCACCCTCCAGTGAGCCATGGAGAGAGGCGTTGCTCAAATCCATCTGATGCAGCTCCCACCCATGCTGGACGACCAGGCTGAAAAGCGCCCAGCTAGTGGAGAACCGGCCAACTGGGGCAAAGATCTAGTTGTAATCGACCCTAGGAATCTGGGCAAACCCCTTGGCTGCAAAGCGGGCCTTGTACTTGTCCAAGGACCCGTCGGGCTTCCACTTGCGCCGAAAGACCCACTTGGTGCCGATGGCCTTTCGACCTGGGGGAAGGTCGACGAAATCGTACACGTGGTGCTGTCGGATGACAGCGAGCTCATCGGCACAGGCAACGTCCCAGTGTATGGCCTCAGGAGAGGATCGTGCCTCGTGCAGGATGGCTGGGTCCTCCGGGCGTGCTGTGGAGAAAACTGAGAGAGCGTGTGCATCTCGAATCCCAGGTGGGATGCGCGCGAGTGCAGCCACGACAGCGTGCCGATGCTCGTGATGAAGCATGGCGTAGCGTAGTGCAGAGCCCGGGTGAAGGTCTGCAATAATGGCCGAGGCGGTCAAGCCGAGGGCCTTGGTGCCAGGATCCCCACTCATGACCGTAGGAGTGGAGGAGACACGTGGAGCCACGGGAGGTCGAGGCGCCACGGAGCACGGTGCGACGGTTTGTGCGCTCACCGACGGCCTGGGTCGGAGGTTGCCGCCTAGGCCACGTATGTAGCGTGGCAGGGTAGGCGATGGCAATGAGTCTATCAGGCCAACGGAGGCGGCCGGGGCTATTGGCCCGGAGGGGCCAGCCGATGCAACCAAGGGTGCTGGCCTGGAAGGGCCAGCGGGTACAACTGGGGCTGCTGGCCCAGAGGGGCCATTGGACACGACTGGGGCTGCTGGTCCAGAGTGGCCCGTGGACACGACTGGGATTGCCGGCCCGAAGGGACCAGTGGACCCGACTGGAGCTGGTGGCCCGGAGGGGCCAGTAGACGCGACTGGGACTGCCGGCTCGGAGGGGCCAGTGCACGCGACTGGGGCTGCTGGCCCGGAGGGGCCAGTAGACGTGACTGGGGCTGCCGGCTCGGAGGGGCTAGTGGACGTGACTGGGGTTGCCGGCCAGGAGGGGCCAGTGGACACGACTGGGGCTGCCGGCCCGGAGGGGCCAGTGGACGCGACTGGGACTACTGGCTCGGAGGGGCCAGTGGACGCGTCTGGAGCTGCTGGCCCGGAGGGGCCAGTAGACGCGACTGGGGCTGCCGACTCGGAGGGGCCAGTGGATGCGACTGGGCTGCCGGCCCGGAGGGACCAGCGGATGCGACTGGGGCTACCGGCTCAGAGGGACTAAGGGATGTTTCACCCGGAAGCTGCAGGATGGAGGATGGATTCACCACTCCGCCACGCGACGGGATAGACACAAACGAGCCGAAGAGAATGAGGTCACGAGGGAACATGTCCTCAAAGAAGAGGGCATCGTGGGACTCGACGATGCACTGCCTAGAGGGATCCCAGAAGCGCCAGGCCTTGGACTGACGAGAGAAACCGAGGAAGGTGCAGGGACGTCTCCGTGGGACGAGCTTGCCGCCCTACTACGAGGCAGCAGCCACACAATGGCCATGTAGCCCCAGACACGAGCCGGAAGGAGGTCAGCGCGCTGACCGCACCAATGCTGATACGACGTGGACTGGCAAGGAAGGGGACTGTGGGAAATCCGGTTCCAAACCCAGGTTATGTAGGCCATGGCTTCAAAATAGAAGCCATCGGAGAGACCTAACTCGACCCGCATGGTGCGGACGGCGTCGGCCATTGTACGGTTCCATCATTCGGAGACACTGTTCTGAGCGAGCGTATAGGGCGCAGACGTCTCATGGTGGATCCCGCAGGAGGCGAGAAAGGCCGTGGTCTCACCTATGTATTCACCACCGCGATCGGAGCGAAAGCGGCAAAGAGAGCGGCCACACTTGCACTCCGGAAGGACAAGCCAGTCCTGGATGGCTCGGGCGACATCGCTCTTCTGCCGAAGGCAGAAGACCCAACGGTAGCGAGAATAGTCATCCGTGAGGTTGAGGACATAGCGGCCATGCTCGCCGATAGACTCGGTGGGGAGAGGGCCCATGACATCCAAATGGACAAGGTCGAGAGGGGTGGATGCACGGGAGGAAGACAAAGGGTACGTGGACCAGTGCATCTTCCCCTGTGTGCAATCAATGCACTCGGTGGGGCACGGGAGAGGGAAAGTCTCCAGGTCAAGGCCCCTGGCCGGCTGGGTGCGGAGCATGCTGTTCACGGCAGAGTGGACGTGACAAAGGCGGTGGTGCAAGAGGTAGGTGTGCTGAGGAGAGAGCGTGCTGGTGACAAACACATGGCCTGTGGCGGCCAACGGGAAGGAGACGGAAGGGGAGGAGGAGAGGCGAGGTACACGCCACAGGTTGCCACGGGCGGTGGTGTGTAGTATGATAAGATGGACGAAACGACATAGTGCCAACACCTCGCGAGTGTAGAACGTCCATAATCAAGCGGTCAAGGGCAGTGATGGATAGGAGGCTGAGCTCGAGGCCTGGGACGAAGAGGACATCGGTGAGAAAGACGTCACCGGCAGGACCACAGAAACGAACGACGCCAACACCACGGACAGGAACCACCTGTCCGGAGCCCGTCCGAACACCGGAGACATCGCCTACAGGACCGAGCATACTAAAGGCCTCACGAGAGGCCGCCATGTGATGCGTGGCCCCGGAGTCGATGATCCTGGTCTCAGCAGGGTCCTGGACCGGGGTCGCCAGATCGCTAACGGTCACATGGCAGAAAGCAAGGGACACGGACGCGGTGGAAGGAGGCACAAACCGAGAGTGCCAATCGTCAAGCCACGCAACGTTGTCATGGAAAGGGGCAGAGGAGACCCTGGGAGACGATGAGACAAACGGGGAAACGGGACATGACCCCAGCTCAGTCTCAGTCATGCAGGGCTGGGCAGGAGAGCAGGAGGTGATGCAACTTGCACTTCCCTGGGGAGGAGGGCGAAGCAGGCCGAGCTGGAGCGCGATGAATTGCTCCAGCTGACGCTCGCGGGAGGACGGCCCGGGAGTGTAGACTGAGTGCAGAGTGAAAACACCAGAGCCTGTGTGGGATGTGGAGTGTGCCAGCGAAGGAAACGGAGGTGCCGGCAGCTTCGGATGGTGCGGCTGCAGCGCAAGTGTCGACTAGACTGGCGAAGCGACCGAAGGGGTGGAGATGCTGGACGAGGCCGAGGCGTCGGAGCCGGTGACAATGACGGCGGCTGAGGCAAGACGGGGCTCCCGCTAGCGACGCATGATAGCGATGATGCGTGCCTTGTCCGTCGGTAGAGGGCACATGTACTACCCGTGCCCGGGCTGGCCACAGTTGTGGCAGATCGAGCCGCCTCTGCTAGACCCGGTCGATGGCTGCTGCTACTGGTGTTGTTGACCCTTGCCTTTCTTGTTCCGACGCTTCTTCTTCCTCGACGACAATGAGGTAGCTATGGCGGGGGAGGCCACGGCCACAGAGGCAACGACAGGGGAGGCGAGAGCCTCCGTGCATTGGAGTCGGGACTCTAGAAGAGCTTCCTCAATCCGGAGGAAGAGCTTGTATGCCCAGGGCATGAGGGTGCCCTGGGCCGCCATGGTGGAGAGGACGTCGTGAGAGTAGTGGACGAAGACGTCCGCGTATGCATTAGTGGCACCGCGTTTGATGGTGAGGAGAGCATCCAGAGGGGGTGGGGCAGAGGCGCCGAGGCGACGAAGGATGTCCTCCGCCTGCTGCCAGTAGGCGGTGACCGTCTTGGTCTCCCCTATATGTAGGGAGTTGAACTCTCGCAACAGGTGGCTGGTCTTAGCCTCGCTAGAAAGGCGACGAGGACGAGTGAGGACGTGCCACGCGGTTGTAAGGTCTGGGGTGGTGCCAGCAGCAAAGTCCCTAAGGAAGGGCTCTAGGGTGAGGTGGGAAGCCGGAGGGGCGACATGGACTAGAGCATGTACGGCACGACCAGCATCATATAACTGGTCGGCCAGAGTGGGGTCATACAGGAGGGTGTAGTATGCCCACAGGCCCTCACCTTGCACCCAGATCTGGAAACTGAGCTCCCAGCTCTAGAACTTCTCGCCGGCCTGAAGCAACGGTGGCGGCGTCTCAAAGTCCTTCTGCCTGCAGCCGGCGCCCAAAGTGGGGCCAAGGATGGAGGTCACCATCTGCCGCTGGCGCTGAGTCTACTGTTGCGCCAAGTAGTGCGTGGTGAGAGACAGCTCCTAGCGTTGCTGTTGCCAGCGTGGCGGTACAAGCCAACCAACTCACTCACTAGCACACACAGGTGTAGGTGAGAAATGCAAGGGGTTGGCTAGGGACACAAACACAAGTGTCAGAAGCTACAAATTTTGAAATATGTAGAGAGAGATGACAACTGAGGTCTGGGCAACCTAAATAGTGTCACAGACCTAGTGCACATCCACACGGTGCACAAGGGCGCTATTTTCTAGCAGGACAAAACAGTGACAAGAATACAGTTTTGGTCATAATTCCCTGCAGACACGTCAGAACGACGAGCCGTTTGAACCAGAACGGCTGCACCGTCGAGACCTACGTCCCGATAGGTTGCACGCCTACATGCTGTGACACAACATGGATCTAGAAAATACGGAAGTCTTCTAGGCGTCCGCCGCCGCCGGCCGCCAGCCTTCTGCCACCGTCGCCAGTCTCAGGTATCTGTACGTGAATGGACATGAGCCGAGGGGTCACCGTAAGCTGTGTACGACACACACAACAACACGTGGCAGTAGACACAGCTGAGCTGGCATGCCCTGGAGGGATGAATGGTTGCGGCGCACCGGTGGCAGTCGGGGAGGCCAATGGATACAGCGCTGCAAGCTACTGTGTCAAGGCAACGAGCTGTTGCTAAAGAGCAGCCAGGGTTGCCGCCAACGACGCCAGAGGGCTGTTGCTGCTGCTGCTGCTAATACTGCTGCTGCTACTACTGCTACTGCCGCAGCTGCCGCTGATGCTGCTGTTTTTGCCGCCGCTACTACTGTTGTTGCTGCGGCTGTTGCTGCTACTACTACAGCTGCTACTGCTACTGCTGCTGCTACTGCTGTTGTTGCTGTTGCTGCAGCCGTTGCAAGAAAAGGGGGCTAGGGGTCCCCCCAACAATAGAGGACCCCTCCCCATTGGGGCTGCTAGCCATGGTTTGGTCCCCCTTGGTTCCCCTTTATTTATCTTTTTCTTGTGTTGCTGATGTCAGCAGTGACGTCAACTTACGGCGGCTGACGTCAGCAGCTACTGTTGCGTTATCTGTAAGACTACTACATTAGATTACTCTCTGCCCACCCATTGGTTTTCTTCCCCCTCTTTTTTTGTGTTGATGACGTCAGTAGTGACGTCAGCAGCGGGATGCTGACGTCAGCTGCAGCGCTTGTTGGGGCCGTTGATGCAGTTGCTGCTGCTCCTGCTGCTACTACAGTTGCTGCTACTGCTGCTATTGCTACTGCTGCTGCTGCTGTTGCTGCTCTTGCTGCTGGTGCTGCTACTACTACTGCTGCTGCTGCTACTGCGGCTACTACTGTTGTTGCTTCTGCTGATGCAACTACTGTTGCTGCTACTACAGTTGTTGCTGCTGGTGTTGCTGCTGCTGCTACTACTGCAGTTGCAGCTGCTGTTGCCACTACTGCTACTGTTGCAGCAGTTGCTTCTACTACTGTTGTTGTAGCAACAACTATTGCTGCTATTGCTGCGGGCTGCTGCGACTGCTGTGGCTGCTGCAACAGCTATGGCAGCTAATACAGTCGCGGTAGACAAGCTAGTGGGGTGGGGGATTTTTTTCCTGTTTTTTTTTCTTTTTCCTTTCGTCTGTCACAGTGGGCTCCGCTGCTCGCTAGGGGCAGTAGGCAGCGAGCCCGCTGTTTGCTACAAGCAGCGCGCTTTCTGCCCGCATCCCGTCGCTCGCGGCGAGCTGCGGGCTACCAGCAACAGTAGCCACTGCTGGCTACTGCTGGTAGCTGCTCGCTGCTATTGCTGCTACAGCTGCCGGTTACTACGGCTTGCAGCTGCGGTTGCTTCAGCCTGCTGCTGCTGCTGCTCGCTGCTACAGCTGCTCCTCGCTGTCACTGCTGCTCGCAACTACTACTGCTGCTTGCTACCATTGCTGCTACTACTATGGGCTGCAGTTGCTGGCTATCGGTGTTGCTTGCTGCTGCGAGCTGTTGCGAGCTGCTGTTGCTGCCCGTTGCTACTGTTGCACGCAGGTGCTACTGGCTGCTGCAACCACTGCTCGCTGTTGTTGCCTGCGTCTACCGCTACTGCAGGTTGCTACGACTGCTTGTTGGTGCCAGTCACTGCACCTAGGTGACGTTGCGGCGTGCATCGTCGCCCGAAGGTGTGGGACGCGGCCTGCCGGTCACCTCCTCGCGTCACGCGTGGGGGTCAGTGCTGCCGAAAAAAATTTGGCAGCATTTCCCCTGGCCCAATGGCCGTGGGAAAAAATCTAACTCTGCCACCAGGCGGGTCAATGTTGCCGGAAAAAATCCGGTAGCATTTCCCCTACAATGGCGCGTATGGGGGTCCGCCGGCGTTATCTAGCACCTGTACGCCAGTCTTCTGCTGTTGTTGCTACGCTCTGGCTCTCATACCAAGTTGGAAATCCTAGGCAGCAGGTTGGGACATCAGCCTTTTTAATGTAGTGTGTGGGCTTCCACGCTCGTTGCTCAAGTCTGCAACCCCCTGAATCTGCTACTCTAGAGTCAAGTCTTGAAGCTCTAGGTTTGTTACTCAGAAACGCGCGCGCCAGTGTTAGCGCCAGAAAGCAGGTGAAAACTGTAAGTGACTGATTAGGAATGAAGAATGAGCAGCAATGGGAGACCCCTCCAAGTTCTAGCTCCCCCCCACTAGTGTAGAACTTGTTACTCAGTTAACTAGCCAATCAAAAAATAGTCCTAGACCTATTTTCTGGCGGGCAGGGTTTTCTAAGTGAGCCCTGCCAGACGCCCGACAACCCAAAACCCGGGTGTCGTCCGTTTTGCCTGAGAACTAGACCATACCATCATACCAACACTGCAAACGCAGTCGTGCGGTCAGAATCAGCTAGAAAATATTAGCAAAGAGTTATGGTTGCCCGAACCCAGACAGTGTCTATGACAGTCAGTGATGCCAAACAAGGCCACACAGTAGGAGACATGGACCCTAGGCATACCATGATGCTGTAGACGCAACGCCACGACCAGAGACAATGCTGGGTGCATGCAGACAGCATCTACAGTGGTAATGACCACCGGCGACCCGATCGCCGAGGAGGCCTGCCGATGGAGGTGAGGGCGTCGCCAGAGGGAGGAGGCTCCTGCGAACATTGAGTGGGCCTCAACGTGCATTGGCTCCACTGAGTGACACTCCAACAGCCTCGAGTCTCGCCGCCAGTCATCTGCACGCCAATGTACACAAGCCGGGAGGACACAACAGAGTACAATGAGAGATGCACGAAAAACTAATACATTTCAGAACTTGGGTTTTGGGCTCAACTATCGAGCTTCTCTGGTGCTGAAATAGCCCTCCCCCCCACCCTCGCTCTTAGTCAATTGTGATTAGGGTTAAAAAAAGGTTCAAAATGCTTATACCTCCCTATTTTGTCAGCTGTGACCCTCATTCCTCCCTCATTTGGAAGAAGATACGCCATTTCCACTTTCATCGAAAAATGGCGTGATTAGCCCCTCTCCGTAAACATGAAGCCCCGGTTTTCCACATGTTTTCGCTATGCTCAAGTAGTGACGCATATCGTTGTTTGATCATGGCAAAAACAAGTTTGCGGGAGAGTTGCGACTGCAGTAGGGGGTGCCGATTTCGATGAAGAAAGTGCCAAAAAATGTCTGTTGGTCTATGAGAAGATGCGTGGAAGCTTCCTAGACACACAACCGTTGACCAGGGGTCTGTGCCTGGTTAGACGATGATGACAGTCACAAGTCGTGCAGACAACGGCAAGGGTTTGGCTAGGAGACAAAAGGCAAAGTGTCAGAATGCTTCAATAGCATTTGCAGAGAGGGATGAAAAATGACAGGTCCATGGTATAAGTACCTGCCGCGGTGCACGGCAGGTGTCGCACGCGGCAACACAAGGTCTGTCCTAAAACCGGCACAAAACCACTGTTTTAGTCGTAACTCACTGTAGACATGTGAGAACGCTACGCCGTCTGAACCTAGACGTGCAGACTCGCAAGTCGAACGCTATGACTGTCATATGCATGCATCCGACATCAAACGGTGGACACACAATGAAAAACATGCAAATCGGGCCCACGGCTAGTCCATCGATAAACTCCTTCGTGCTGCAGAAAAACTGCAAGAGGTCCCAGACAGCTTCCTGAGCTTTGGGGTGGTCGTTGGTCAGCTCCAAGCTGGTAGTCCACCACCAAATGACGCACCGGTACCACTTGGTCCGCATCAAGGATCTGTACGGGCATGGACACGGCTAAGTGTTCATAGTAAACTGTACAGGTCGACAGGAACGTCACAAATCACAATATTTTGCACTCTTGGCGTCAAACCCCCCCCTCCCCCCCGGCTCTCCCCCTTCGCATCTTTCCCTCCCCTCCGTCCTCAAGTTTGCGGTCGATTGAGGCCCTCAGGATGGAGAGTTGTGATCAAATGGGTGGCCGGTAGGCTACGCAAGGGGGGGGGGATCTGTCGTGGGCACCGGCCGACGTCCATCGACAGGAATCCATGGCGCTCCAGGAATGGGCAGTAATAAAACTCCCTATTTCTCTGTTTTTCCTTTTGTTGAAATTTTAACTCTTCTTTGACCTAGAAACCGTAAAAAAGCCACCCCCTAAATATACCAGGGTTTCCCTAGTGTCATTCGGTGTTATCTTTGCGCAAGCACGTGTTGGGCCCAGCGGTACTAGGGCCCCGCACGTTCCGTTTCAACGGAACCTGTTGGGGAGTCTTTTACCGTTATGAAAAATATCCTCAAACGACCCCAAAAATCTAAAACTTCTGATTGAAGGGTTTTGTGGTTTTTCGAAAAAAGGAGATTACAACAACATGTGGATGTTGCATGCTATGCGAGGTCCACATGCTTCTTTTTGAAAAACAATAAGGTTACATCGTTGATTTCCTAAAAATCAAACATTTTTCTGTTCTCGAGGGGAGAATTGTTCTTTTCTTACAAGGCATAATAGAATGTTTAATTTATGAAAAGCGTGGTTGTATTGGCTTAATTATTTGCGCTGAGGGGTATATGGAATTTCTGCCCGTTAATATTTTGTTTCTTAAGGTTCCAGTTCATCTCTCATTTCACCGAACTGCTCGCATGACTGTTGAAGGACTTGGCTTTGTCCGCAACCCACGATTGGTTAAGGGATCCACGTCACTGCACAGCATCGCAAGTTTATAGAAAAAATCCTTTGTATGGTTTCACGTGTTGCCGGCTTCTTTTCGTTTTGAAGTACTTTGTACATTCTAGCTCATCGGAAGCAGTTTTCCACTCCCCGTCGGGCGTTTCAACTTCACTGATTTCATTGTATTTAGAGAGACATTGAACTTAAAAAACTTGGGCCTTGCCCTGGACATTTTCCTTTCACTTGTATTTTCCAAAAGGCGAATCTCCGGAGATCCGGGGACGTTCTCTTTGGGCACACTTTCCATGCCTCAAACTGGTTGAGTCTGGAGGCCAAAGGCAGGGTAACCTTTAACCTTTTTTGTCTATGTCCTTGATGGCCGAGAAAACTCCAAACAATTTCCCCGACTGAAGGATGCAGTGGGTGACTTGCTGCTGAGTTGATCTGCTTGTTTGGTGCTCTCGACCAGCCATGCCTCGCATGGTCAGTCTCGTCTGCTGTCTTACTGCTGCAGTTTGCGCGTGCGTCACTCTACTATGTCAGCCACGTCATCGGGTTCAACTGCAGTGGCAGTCGTGTGTGCACCCGCTCTCGCCTCTATCTATGCCATATTTGAACAGCAGTCTCCACTCAGCAAACGAAGGGCATGCCAAGTACTGCCTGTGTCTGAGCTGTGCGACTCTGCCCCGCCCTTGACGATCATCCCGCCATCGACTCTGCAGGTGACAGCCACCTTCTGCTGTCTTCCCTTCCTACCAGCGCGGTAGTGCATGTGGTCGGAAATGGAGCTGAATGAGCCAAACTTTTGCACATTGACAGCCTGCGCATAGTATCGGAGACCGCTGCTCAGTAGACCACCTTAGGCACGATACGTCGCCTTCGTCGTCGCTCTCTATTTTTGCCAGTGGTCAAGCTGCTGGTGCTGTTTGCTTATAGCTGAAACCACCAGCTTTTAAGTGCTACGCACTCCCTGCTCGCCTGAGATTCTCGATCGTGTAGGATGGTGTGACTGCGGCATATTTGCAATCCTGCATGTGGCCCATAACCCTCTGTCGTGCTCTGCTCCGTGGCTGACTTTGCAGCCATGCGGGCAAGCCGCGCACTCCGCCAGCTGACCTCTCGCGGCTGGGCCGCAGCAACTGCCTTGAGAGAAGCCTCGCCTGCTCTCGGGCTTGTCTCAGAGGCTACTCACAAGGTTTGTGGACCGGAATGACTTTGATAACCTCTCAGCATTGAAACATGTCGACCGCCTTCTGGCCTGCGCTTTGGTAGTCGCTTTTCTGTAAGATGCCGATTGCTGCTCTCGAGTCTAGCGCAGGGGCTGTACACGTTTCAAATCGCTGGCCTACACAAACCCTCTGTTTCCCGTTCTCCTCTCTCACCACCAATGCGCACATGTCGCCTTGCCTTGTGCCCCTTCTTTCTCATCTCCTTATCCTCCACTTCGACTGTCCCGCGCTCTTTCATTCTCCCCTCATCTCGCTCTCACCCAACGTTTCCCCCTTTCCCCCGATTGATTCCCTCTATTCCCTCCTCACTCAGTTGCCTTGGCTGGTCCCCCTTCCCTGTTCCTGACTGACGGAATCAGGCGACAGAAGCGGCACCCCAGCAGCGTGCACCGTTCATCTCGAGGTATCCGGCTCAGCAAGTTTCAGCCTTCTCGACAGCTCTGAACGTGGTACGTGGTTTGGTCGGATGCCCATGTGAACCAGGAGGAGTGTCTGTTTCGTCTGGTTTTGTCCCTGAAATACTATTCCACATGCAGTGTATCACGGCTTTGTGCTTCCTTGTCAGCGCTTGGCTATTGCTGTACACGTAGAACGGTTTCGATCAGTGTCCAGCTCTCAACGGGCGACAGACAACTTCTTTGTCCCCAACGTGCGAGGCGGCTTGGCCCATGCCTTCGTAATGTTCATCGCTGGCTCAGTCTCGGCTTGAAACTTCATGAACTAACAATGCTGTTGGAGTAGTCGTAACCCGGATGTTGTCAGTGGAACTACTGCAACTTGCCACTGTCGAGGTGCTGACCTCGTGCTTGAGGCGGATGCTGCCCCTCTGGCCATGTCCGACTGGCTCTGATCGAAGCCTGCTCATCTCACACTGACTTCGTCTGCATCGGCTTGCATCTTTTCCATTTCAACTCATGGCCTGTGAACAGCACAGGGACTCTCCAGGAAACAACCTTGATACCCCCTTCGAATTTGAGGAGGCCACATTGGCGAAGGTGAGCAGGGCTAGCCAAGAGTGGTCAAACTTGGCACAGTAATCGCGACCTAGAAAGCATTGCTCAATTCCCACTTAGATTTCTGTGTAACCTGAGAGATGTGTGATCTGAGACATTGATCTCTGGTTCGTTCCACGAGCTGGAAGTCTCTGGTTGGTCTCTTGTTGACTATTGTTCTCTGGTTACAACTCTGTTAAGAGTTGTGTGTGGTGCCCCTCTGCATCTGGCTTCTAAGTGTTGACTGGTTTTGCAAGGTGGCCCCACATTTCTTTGTGCCCATGCCTCTTGCTAGCGGGTTCTTGGAGTTTGGGAACTGAGCAGTAGGCAACCCACATGTGACATTTTCCTGTCGAGAGTATTCCTCTCAATGCCTCTTTCTGTGCAATGTTTGTTTTCGTTTGCCTGAACAGGCAAACGAAATCATCAGCAACTATCCTGCCAACTACAAGCAATCGGCGCTGATTCCTATTCTGGACCTTGTCCAACAGCAGAACGATGGTTGGCTCTCTGTGGCTGCTATGAACAAGGTACCATACCTATGGCTTGCCTTAGTACTGTCTCCTCCACCAATGTACCTTCCTGGACAATGTCAACAGGTCTGATCATGGGCTTCTCAAAATGCTTTGTCCAGGGACCATTTAATATACGCTTCTGTTGCGACCCTGCCTCATGTGGAGCATCTATTGTAGTTTCTCCATGTGTCTGCCTGTTAATTGCCCTCGTACCTCCTTTCTTGCTCCATCACCCTTCACTAATCTCAATGCTCTGTGGAGGCTGACCTTGTCTTCTTGCCCTCTTTAGGTCGCCCAATTGCTGGAGATTCCGTACATCCGTGTTTATGAGGTCGCCACCTTCTATTCCATGTTCAACCGGAACCCTGTAAGCCACCTAGCTCTTGTCTATGGAAGTCTGGTAAGGGTTACCTTCTCTTGATTGCAAGTGATGAGAGACTTAAGAGCAGGGATCCAAGAACCAGTGTCATGCTGGGCCATGCGGATTTACCTTAAAAAATAATGAACTTCTCTCTGATGCCATATTTTTAAGTTTGAGGTCGCAACCTTCCCTTCACGGCTATTGGGCTCTCTTTCTGATCAATGGGTATGTTATGGTGACAGTTAGCATTGTCCACAGTCATGGCACATCCTGTGTTCTTAGTTGGTGTCAGGGAATGAGATGCCTCATTGCTTTGTTCTCTTATTTCGACCTTATGCAGCATGTGCAAGTGATGACAAGCTTGAAAGGCAGGGATCTGAGAGGTTGCTCCAATGCTTCCCTATGCGGATTTCCTAACAAACTGATGAACTTCTCTCTGATGCACAACAGTGACACTTTCCCAATCAACCATTCCTTCGCACTTTCATATGGTCAGGAAGGGGTGGGCTGAGCTTGTCTCACTTTAGAACCGCTCATCCATGGACTCCCATGATGACCTGGTCGACCTAAGTTGGATAGACTGCGAAGGAGTGGTCCTGCTCTGACCCCTATTTGCGAATGCTTTTTCCTCTCTTTGGATGTCAATTACCTTGTGGAACCTCCCTTCAGGTTTGAAACCTCTCATCCGGCTGTGCTGAGTGCAACTGATGACAATCAAAAGGAGCAGGGATCCTAGTGGCTGCACCTATGCTGCCTTGTGCGGAATTCCACTGAAACTGATGAACTTCTCTCTGATGCACAAAATCAGCGCCTCGCTGTGTGCGTGCGCACGTGCACGCATATGTTTGTGTGTGTGAGTGAGTGTGAGAGTGAGTGTGAGAGTGAGTGTGTGTGTGTGTGTGTGTGTGTGTGTGTGTGTGTGTGTGTGTGTGTGTGTGTGTGTGTGTGTGTGTGTGTGTGTGTGTGTGTGTGTGTGTGTGTGTGTGTTTGAAGAGATGTATGAAGTTGAGTGGTCCTAGGTGCTCACTAAGTGCTGAGCATCTTTTCTGTCATATTTGACTCTCGCAACCTTTACATATTGCTTTCACACCCTCCCGGTGGCTTGTTTTGCAGGTGGGCAAGTACCATCTGCAAGTGTGCGGTACAACGCCATGCATGATTCGAGGGTCTCGTGACATAGAGTCATCTCTCCTCAAGCATTTGGGAGTGAAGCGTAATGGTAAGTTTTGTGTAATAGGACCTCCTGAAAACTCTTTTTTTTTTCTGACAAATGGGCCATGCAAGACCTGCTCTCCAATTCTTTTGGGATGTGTCAAAAACACATGTTTCCAGATATCGCAAAAGAAAGGGATCTCATGGAAACATGTCAGGGTTGGATAATTTTTCATGCCCTCTTTTGGTAAAGCAAGGCACAGATCTATTCTTGTCCTGGACGTTTTCCATAGCCCCTTCCTAACCTCAGCCAGGGTTCTGGGACGCACCTGTGCACTTCGGAGCCCTCACAGAACATGTATGTATGTGAAAGGGCCAGATTTTCTGTCACATGTTGCAGAGGTTACTTACGGTTGGCAATTGTTTTTTTCATCTGAAAAGCCATGTGCTGGATGTATTGCAATATTGGATGTTTGAAGGAGACTCGGATGCTCTCTGTACTAGTGTGGAGTAATTGGAAGGTGGAATAAAGCTCGGGATTCCTGCCTGTCTGGTGTTCCACTCTGACCTTCCAAGAGGAAGAACATTTCAATCTCCATGGTCTGGCACAAGCAGCATTTCCTGACAGGGAGAAATGGATGGTTCCTGGGCAATAGCCCTTTCATCCAAGACTGGGGCACATTTGTGTCCATTGGCCGGGCATTGTGTGAGTCAATAGGGGACCACTGCAGCGATCACCTTGCACTGTTGAACTCTTCTGCACCTTCCACCATGGAAAGTCTAGACGTGAGCCGCTATGATGACTAAGTTTGCATGGATAGTACTTGAGATTGATGCTCCTGCATCAGTCATTGAGAAAACATACTTACAACATCTGAGCGGCTGTTTCCTGTGTGCTGGACACCTTCTGTTTGTCTGTCCATGCAGCAAACTGGTTTGCAGTGATGATTTTTTTAAGGCTGTGATACTGCCCCCTTGTTCTTTCCTTGTGCGCAGAGGTGACCAACGATGGCTTGTTCAGTGTGGGAGAGATGGAGTGCATGGTGAGCCTCATCTGAAGATCACTGTGCCAAGCTAAGAGGATTGGCTGGCTCTGCTCACTCGATTGTGAACTCTATTGAAACTGTCCCCAGACTCCTCAAATCTGCACAATCCTCAACTGTGGCTCAGCTGTCTAATGTTCTGAATGCAGGGCTGCTGTGTTAATGCACCAATGATTGCTGTGGCGGACTATTCAAAGGGTGTCGAGGGTTATACATACAACTACCATGTAAGCAGTGAACCAGCAGGGTTGTACATACAACTGCTGTTTTTTCTGCTGCCACCACTCAACATGGATTACCACTCTTTCTCTGTCCTGATGCCTGCTCCCCACTCAGTCAGAAGTGCCTTAGTGTGGGTACTCTTCTCCAGTTCTGATGTGTTGGCATGGGCATTGCAGGAGGACCTGACACCTGAGACTGTGGTTCAAGTTGTCGAAGCATACCGGAAAGGGGAGAAACCTCCTGTAAGTGCCTGTGGCTTTCTGTGACTGTTTTGCCTTCGCTGTCCACTACCAAGTGTCATGTCTGTGTTCCAATGATAGTGACCACACCGCCTTGGTAGTTGAGATCACTTGGAAGAACCCTGGCCATTAAATTTCTGGGGTGTTGCCTTTTGTGTGAATAACAGGCTGGTCCTGTTGGAGTGAACCGAATTCGCGCAGCTCCAGAAGGCGGTCCCCTCACTCTCACAAGTGAGCCCAAGCCACCTCCATGCAGAGATCTGGACAACTGCTGAAAATGGCGGAAGGCAGCCCCATAATGTCTGGACAAAGCATCAAGTCGGATTTGGGCAAAGTCAGGCCTGCTAGCAGGTAGTCAGATTTTCGGCCAGTTGTGATCCTGCAAGTTACTGCAGTTGGATTAAGCCATGTTCCTGAAGTACTGGACTGTCTCTACTTTGCTGTACAAAACTCTCACAAGAAATCATTACTTCAGGCATCTCTGTAGAGCCCATTGATTACTTCTTGGAGCAGAGAGAATGTGACATTTCTGTTACAATATCCACTGGTGTATCCCTACTTGATGAACATTTTGTGTGTAACAAAATGAACAGTACGTGAAATTCTCAGTGCTTGGTATTCCAGCACTGATGAGAATGCTTGACCCTGATCATTTGCAGAGGGTAGCATGTCTAATACCTGTGAAAAAATACTAACAGGAAATAAACTGGTGAACAATGTTGCAGAGGGCAATACCGTAGTGATCTTTAATTTCGTTTTTTTGATTTTTGTACTTGAGGGAATCCAAAATTTCGACCACGGGTTTTGTTCTTGGAGTTATTTTGGTGGTTCCATTGCTTTCGATGAACGAAACCACCCGATCTTTAATTTCGTCGACGAAGGCATCTCAGGTGCGCGAGACCGTGGTCTGTCCACGGTGGTTGGTTCTCCATCGATGGTGGAACCGCTTGACATTTTGCGTCGCTCCTTTCGGCGACTCGCATATTGGACGTGCACGTGGATTGTACGCTGTACAATGCCCACTTTTCGATTTGCACATCCGAATGGCGAATGAGGGCGCTCCGATTGATGCGGTTGTTGAAAAGTGAGTGAGCCGAATCAAGGCATTTCATGCTGGATTGCCATCTGTTGCAAATCCTGCCTTGTCCAACAACACTCCGTCAGCATGGACCGCTTTCTCCAAAAAGTATCGCCAGAAGAACGTGCGCCTCAGCTAGCCCAAGCCACGCGCCAAGGCCCTCCACCGCGTCCGCCCCCACCAAGACGTGCACTTGGAAGACCCCGCAAGCTGCAGGCACTGGACTCGGATGCTACCGAAGCGCCTCAGGCTGCCTGCGCGACTGCAGCCACCTACAGCGACGCGATGCCAACTGTGGCCTCGCCTCTGTGCCTCCCGTCGAACGTCCCTCTTGTCGTTTGCCAACCAGCTTCATCAGGACGCCAACGTCGCCTTGACGATGACGTCGGTTGTTCACGCGACCACGAAGCCGAGGGACTCCGCATGCGGATGCAGCAGCAACGCCTCTCTCAAGGGGAGAAGGTGCAAGCACCACCCCCCGTTGCCGCGGCTCCTGTGTCGGCGAGTGATCCCGCGTCGCCTGCTGTGAGACTCCCGCCAACGTACGCAGAGAAGGGCAAAGCCCTGGTTGACGACACTCCCAAACCGCGGGCGAAGAAAGCGCAGCCGCCCATGACGCGGCTGCGCTCCGGGGCACTGCGCATTCAGGAACCGCAGCAGTCAAGCCCCACCTCCGACGACAGCGACAACAGCGTCGTCAACGTTCACAGCAGTGTCAGCAGCAGCAGCAGTTTCAATAACAGTGACGGCTCCGACAGTGACAGCAGTGACAGTGACAGTCCTGACGGAGCTGCAGGCGGCTCGGTGCAAGGCGGTGACGACAGCACCGACATTGAATGTCTGGCCTTGCAGATGTCCTACACCACCACCTCCAGCGAGTCCGCAAGTTCGGCAGCCAGCGGGAAGAAGCGCGGAAAATATTGTGACTGGTTTGGGTCCGGTCATTTCCGGACTATTTACAAGGCGGTGAAGCTGAAGAAGACCGCCTACGCAGCAGTAAAGCATCTACAGAAGACCTTCCGGACTCCGGACGGTCACTGTGTTTTTGACAGTCTCGCTGTGAGCACTGTCAGCAGCTGGTTTGAGCCCGGCAGTCCACTTGTGTTGAAGCAGCAGTACGCGCAGGCCGTCGTCACCTCGCTGGGCTCAACTCCATCGGCTCCCATCTCCATGAACCGTAAGCGCAAGCGTGGCTACCAAGGCAAGAGAGCTTGGCTCTCAACTCGGCCCGACATTGTGGCGGAGATTAAGCAGCGGCTCAACGATGCGCGTGCAGCAGGCAATGCGTTGAACTCCAAGACAATCCGGCGGGAGATTCGTGATGTTGTCGCGCGACACGCCCCCGACGAACTTGAGCGGTTGGGAGCGCGTGCGTTCGGCCGCCCGTGGGTCCGCAAGTTTGTGCGGAGGGAGATGGGTTGGGCCTGGAGGTGTGGTACAACGGCGGCTCAAAAGCTGCCGCCAGATTGGGAGGCGAGGGTCCTCAAGTTCCACCAGCGCGCGGCGATCATGGCGACGCTGTACAAGATCAACCCGTTCTTCGTTCTCAACGGGGACCACACTGGCGTGCAGCTCATGCCGTCGGCGGACAAGACTTTTGCTCCCCTCGGCAGCAAGGATGTTGGCATCCTCGGCCTCGAGGACAAGAGGCAAATCACCGCCCTCGTCACGGTGTCCATGACAGGAGAACTCCTCCCCCTCCAACTCATTTCCGGGGGTAAAACCCGTCGATGTCTACCACGTGGAGCCCACGCGCGCAAGATGTAAGAGGCGGGTGCGCATCTCACCTTCACGCCCAACCACTGGGCGAACGGGGACACCACCCGTGAGTGGGTGCGCAACATTGTTGTGCCCTACTACACGGCCATGTGCACGAAAATGAGTCTTGAACCGGGCAAGACCGACTTGTTGCTTATTCTTTATGCATGGCGGCCTCATGCTTGTGCTTCGTTTCAGGAGTGGCTTGGGCAACATTTCCCATACATCCGCACTTGCTACGTTCCGGCTGGTTGCACGTCCAAGGCACAGCCGTGTGACGTCGGAGTGATGCGTCCGTTGAAGAACAAGATTGAGGAACTTTACGCTGCATGGGGCACAGACCGCACGCGTCAAGGGCTGCCGACATCCGTCGGTATGGCTGTCCTGAAGGAGGAGGCCTGCGGTTGGTTCCAAGACGCGTGGGAATCCATCGGCCATGAAGAGTTGGTCAAGGCCGCGTGGGCCAAGGCCAACTTCCCTCGTGTTTTTGAGCCTGGCTTCCAGCGAGAGGCTGCCCCGTTCACTGGAGAACTCTTGTTTGCCGAGGTTACCATGGAGGAGGAGGATGTCGTGGTGTAGTTTCAGTTTGCATCTCGTGTCGTTGTTCTTGGTGGGTTTCCGGGTGAGCTTCGTACACTGCTGACGTCATGTTTGCTGCGTGCGATGAAAAGTGACGTTTTCTCTTCCGTGCCTCATATTCGTCGAAATTCGTCGAAGTCGAACAAGTGACTAGAATAACCAGTGCCACGAACTGAATGACAAGAGACGAACAGTGCTTGAACCCGGGACTTGAACGAAATTAGTTCAGACTTTCTGAATTGAATTATTTAAGGTGTACTTAATGAATTCGTTGAAGAAAAATTTCGTTCACATTCGAATAGGCAAAAAGTACTTATATTCGAAATTAAAGATCAGTAGGGTATGTCTAGGTTGACTCTGAGTACACAAAATGACTACGTGAGTGTCTTTGCAAAAGGATAACTTTGAATGGGCTCTCGGAACCATTGTTTCAAAGGCTACATACCGTAGTACCGCAACTATTCGAAGTGTTTTTGTAAAGGTGTTTTCTGCTTTTAATTATCGAAGAACCGGGACCGAGTTTTGTGCTGTTATGGAAGTGCCCACACGTAGTTTAGTGCCACTAAAATTCGAAGTGACCCGGCCATGTCATGTCCTCGTGCGGGAAAATCGTGAGTGGGTATGTTGGGGCGTCCGTATGTGCTCGCTCGAGCTCGAGCAAGCACATCCACGGCCGCCCGCGCGTGGACGTTATCAACGTCCACACGACGTCCACGCTTAGAGGGGCGTTGCCCTCATTCGAAGTGACCATCGAAGGGGTTTTCCCCCGGATTAATTGGAAGCATGTGGAGGACCAATTTACAACCGTTACAGAAGTACACAGGAGGAGTAAATGACCGGGATTGGAAATGGTCATAATTATTTTCCTTCCGGATAATTGCGGTAGTACGGTAGTGTAGGGAAATGAGGACGTAGAAGAAAACTAATGAAGTGAAACATGAGCAGACTCGAGAATGGGTCCTGCCATGGATGAAAGTATTCATTCAGAGTGCACACATGCAACAAAGGAGGGAGGGAGTGAAGGAACCCCCAAAAAAAGTTCTATATGTGAAAGCACGTGGCAAGGAACTTGTGTTCCTTCAATATAACTGAGAGATCTAAGGAAAAGTGGAGAGAAAGAAAATAATTTATTGAAAACATAGATTACAAGTGATTCGAATAAGGTAGAGTATAACCTACCTATACCATATCAAAGTGAGGGAATGGTGAAACCTCCTTTAGCGTTTTGTATGAAAGTCTAGGCCGTAAGGAACACAATGTGATAGACAAAGCCGAGAGTGGTGGATATGCTGTAAGGATCTGGTTGCAAGCGGGAGAAGTAGATGAGAAAATGAGTGAGACGAATGGATATCCGCTCCGCCCTCGGTCAAGCAAGCGTGCGTGTGATCTGCGCAATTGCAACGCAAGAACAATACCTTCGAGCTCCCAAACAGCAACTTCAGGGATCCCAACAATAGTATGGGTGACTCGGGTGGACCAATGACAAACCGAAAGAAGCAAAAGAAGCATGAAAACAAGCTCTACATAATTGAGCTAGCAGAAATCAAGAGTAATGCTGCTAAGAAAGTGGCCCTCGGGAGCTAGCCACTGAGAAAAAGCCATCGACCACTATAGCCTGCCTGAATGTGAGTGGCGTCAAGTCCAGAGGTTAAGGAGTGTGACATAACAACACCCGTTCATGACCCGTAGACACTGAGCGCCATAAACGCGCACGGGCCATAGACACATGGCAATGAGAAGCTACCACAACAATGGAACAGAAACCAGAGAGAGTCATCCTGGATGATTGGGAAGGAAACAATACAAACAAGTACACGTCAATCCGGACCATTACGGAGGGAAAGAAGACCAACAACATGCACAACCACCTTGAAGAGGACGTGGAGATCACATACAGCTTCATGCGCACGCACAAAATGGTGGTCTACATTGATATGCTTAGTGCAAGTGTCATGCACGCCATCATGATCAGCGATAGCCTTGGAACTCTGATGTCACAATGCAACCTGATGTAGTGCATGGGGATGCATAGCTGTTGCAAGAGGTGACACAACCAGATACTCTCACATGTCCTTGCACAAAGAGAAACCTACTTCGCTTTGCTAGAATTGCATGCCACACATGCTTGCTCACCGCTTTTCCAGGACAGAGCGGCCTCCCCAACAAGGAAGATGTAGGCACTGTGGCTACGAGCATCTCCATCATGGTCCCAGTCACTGTTAGTGTAGCCATCAACCATCGCTGACGGTTGTCCCCGGTAGCAAAGACCAATCTAGGTAGTGGAAAGTGCGTACCGAACAATGCACAATGCGACCTCCATGTGTCGTGCCCCAGGACATTGTGATAACCAAGGTTGGAAGTTCACAGCAAAGGGTGACATCCACCATGGTCATGGTCTCCAGGTACGTTAGAGGCCCTATGAGAAGCAGGTAATTGGTCACACAAACTGCCTCTCCCAGCTTCGACACATCCACTGTTTCAAACAACCTCTACCCGGCCAAAGGCGCCGATGCCATGGGCACAGAATTAAGTTGGGGTGCAAAGCGGCCCCACGGATGCGGATGTGAGTAGCTTGGGGGACGTGGAGAACGCAATGAGAGCAGTCGAGCTCAAGCTCCATGCACGGAGTGACATGAGCAAGCCCGAAGTATTTTGTCTTGTAAGTGGACAGCAGCGAAGACTTCACTGACTTGACAACCTCCTGACTAGGTGACATATTTTGTTAGTGATCAACACAGAGAAAGATGGCAAAAAAGGGGACAAGCAGTGGAGTGATAAAGAGTGACAGATCCACCATACTATGTCGGTACCCCTGATTTTCAAGGGTTGATGTGATATCTTGGTTCCAACATCGGGGTGGCTGCTTTAAACCATAGAGGACCTTTCGCAGCCGCGAGACTTCGTCGGTGCCATTAGAAAACCCAGGAGGCTCAACCATGTAGATTTCATCATCCAATCGTTTGCGCAAGAACACATTGTTCATGCCCATCTATTCTTGTTTTGAGTCACAATAGGCCACAAGACTCACGAGCGCTTGGGCTGTGGTGTAACGCCTGACTGGCGCAAACATCACATCAAAGTTAATGCATGGGACTTGGGACAAGCCCTTTACCGTGAGACATTTCTTGTGCTTGCCAAATGCACCATTGGACTTATACTTGCACCTATAGGCCCATTTAGCATCGATGGCTTTGTTCCCTAGTGGTAGATCAACAACTTGTACATTGCATGGTTGTGAAGAGCATTTAACTCGTCTCGTATGGCCACTGCCCCCCGCTAGGCGTCTGATGCCGTGCTTGCCTATCGAACTAGGGTTGATTTGGGTAATAGAGGTGCACTGGCTTCATCAACGTGACACTCAGCAACACTACTAAGAGTGGTGGTGAGCGTATGCTCAGTCACAAGCAGTGCATAGTGTAGAGATGAACTGGGATGGACAATTCCAGTAGCTAGGCCTAGCGCGTCCATGCCGGTTGGCATGACATGAGACTGGTCAGTCTATTACGGAGGCAAACGAGCCAAGGCTGTGAAGGCATTGGAAGAGGGGTTAGGGAGCGCTGAAAGACGCCCGACGAAAGGGGGATACGGGTGCAAGAACAGTGAGGTATGAAATTTGCGGCAAGTCAGATGCATGGACTAGAGGAGGGTAAGGAGAGCGAGAAGCGACGGGAGCGACCGGGCTGGATGGAGCTCTCAAGGAATGAGCACGAGACACAGAATCAAAGGGGATTGAGGACGTGATCGGGTAGGATGGCATGCCAGAAGAGTTGGACGATGTGGATGGAAGGGGCAGTGATGACTTGTGCGAGCATAGGACCTGATGATCAAGCAAGGACAGAGTATGGGGGTTGCAAAGAAGAAACAACAGGGACTACAAGGACGGTAGGGATGAATTCTCCCCTAGACCATTGAAGCGTCAGGAGGAAGAAAGTGGATGAGAGACGACTAAGGTCATGGAGAAACAAAAACTCATAAGGACAGCGAATGACAGGACTTCATGACACGCAGACATGTAGGGTCGTAAAAGCGCAAGGCCTTAGACTGTAAAAACATATCCAAGAAGGTACAAAGATGGATTGGGAGGAGGAGTTTTATGTCACGTAGGTCATAAGGTAGCCAGATGGATGCAATGTAGTCTTAGACCCGAGGAAGACAGATATCAGCCCAAGTGTCATACCAACTCTTGAAGAACGTGAGAGTGCAAGGAAGAGGGCCATGAGGGACTCAGTTCCAGACCCATGTCATCTAACTCATGGCCTTGAATCAAAGAGTGGAGGTCGACCAGAATCAGACATCAAGGTAAGGATGCCATTGGTGAGTGTATCATTCGGGCACTTTGAGACACCATTTTGTTGTGGTGTGTATAAAGCTGAAGTCTCCACACACATCCCTTTTTATTGAAGGAATCGAGTGGTGGGACCAAAATAATCAACGCCAAAATCAGTGCAAAAGACACACAGTGAGCACTGATAGACACGCTGAGATTGAAAAAGTTAAGACTCAATGACAGAGAAAACTTCTGTCTTCTACGGAAGAGCGAAGATCCAACAAAATCAGGAGAGGTTATTGGTGAGACACAAGTCATAGTATCCAACTTCCTCAAGGTGGTCATGGAGAGGGGAATCCATGACATCAGCATGAACGCGGTGAAGAGGTTGAGCAGACTAAGATTCAGATGAAGAGAAAGGGGAGCGATGCATCTTGCCCCATGCACAATCAAGACAGTCGGTTGGGCAAGGAGAGGGGAAAGTGGAGGGAAACATGCCAGCTATAGGCTAAAGGTGAAGCATGCTCATGATGGGTTTTGTGTGCATATGACCAAGATGACAATGGAACCGGTGAACGAGGTTCGATGAGAGAGAGGGTGTGACATGGACGAGAGTAGTGCCAACAGTGGAAGTAGAGGAGTAAAGCAGTGGCATATGATAGATCTTATCACATTTGACACCAGGCAAGACAACACAATGAGAGGGACAAAGAAGAACCGTGCCATTACTACGACTGGAAAAGATTTCCATACCTTGATCATCTAGAAACGGTATGGACAGTTGGCTGTATTCCAAAGAGGACAGGAACAATACACCAGGGAGAAACAGAACGCCACTAGGATCCACAAAGAGGAAGACACCAATCTAATATGAATAGAGAAAATGGGCCTAGCTGGGCCCAAAGGGACAAAGGATGAGCGGACGGATGTCATATGATGGGTGGCACCGGAGTCGAGGATCAAGAATCCACCGGACACACTTACATGGGGAGGAATGGAACAGATGACAACGGTTCCAATGGGGAATGGATAGGGGATGGGTGGATCACATGGAGCGAGACAGAATGCCAATGCTCAACCCATGGGATGGAGGCACACAACGACCCTAAGATATGATGGAGGGGGTCTCCAAGAAGAATAGAGTCAGTCTGATACGAAAGACTTCTGGCGAACGTAACAACACACTCTCACCTCCTAGATATTGAAGGCAAAGAAGTTGGAGAATAGACTAATCCAGATGATGCTCATCATTGACGGAAACCGCTAGGGCCGAGATTGAGACACTCGAGGAGGTACGGAATCACGGAGGGACATTGAAGGCAAAGGAACGAGATCCAGCATAGGTCGGTGCACCATAGGGAGGCGGCCAGCTCCAAGGATATGGGGTAGGCGGTGGGGGGGTTTCAGTGGTGGAGTACGCATGAGCTGAAGTGGTGTTAGTGGAAGAGGGTTTAGAGGAGGTGCTGGAGTTGGAGTTGGAGGAAGCTCTGGAGGAACCGAAGGTATTTATCTAGGTTGCACGCATGGTTCATACAAGATGCAGGTCATCAGGAGGGGCACGGCACCTACAAGTGAAGTACTTGGTGGAGCAACAGTTCCAGCACACAACGATGCTAAGAAGAATCGGGCCTTCGCTTTATCCTTGCCCTTCCCACGACCCTTGCCACACCCACGACCCTGGGAGGTGGCGGGCATGGCAAGGGCGATGGAAATGCAGGTAGAAGGTAAAGAGGAGGAGGAAAAGGATATGGAGGAAGAGGAGGAGGGTGAGGAGGCAACATTGAGAGCGGCAATCCCAGTGACAGCGGAGCATTGAAGGTGCGGTACTGGTTGATCAGGCGGCAAGGGACTGTGCAATGAAGTTCCAAAGAACACCGACACTGGGCAAGGACTTTGGCAGGACAGGCTGGGATGCGAGGCACTGCAAGTCATCTCCCTTGACTGCAAAAGAGGGTGAGAAAGCTCAAGAATGAGCATGTTGACCATAATGAAGATGACGGAAAGTTGCACTGGCACAGAACCATCAAACTCACAGAGGAGCTTGAGCCCTCAAGCTCAAGGCTAGACGTCAGCCTTGTCAGCACGCATAAGGAGCATGTCAAACTGGACAGTGAGTGCACTTTGACTGGTGATGGTGGTGCTGCGGCATGCATAGTGTACACACCAAGCGGGTGTGTAAAGAAAAACACCAAGAGGCATCTGGAGAAGACGGAGAGAGAAGGAATACAAGGAGCGGTAGAATGGCAACAGCGGCAGCAACAGAGAGGACAGACACGGTGGAGGCAACCTGGACCACTAGGGAAAGAGCACCAGTGACATATGCCACACCCAAGGCGGTGAGGTCGGATGCTACAGAGATGGCACCACACCTAATGGAACAGAAACCAAAGAGAAAGAATCGAGGTGATAGAATGGGAAGGAAAACAATACACTTCAACCGGGATCAACACAGAGAGAATGAAGACCAACAGCATGCAAAACCAGCTTGAACTTCGCACTGCAAAGCGCATTTGTGAGGAAGTCAGAGTAGGTTTACGCAAGAAGTAGAAAAGTCGAAGTAGGTTCACTGAAGATCCATGCATGTACTATCTGTGGAGGGTAGGTGCGCAGCAGGTTAGGTTTGTGAAGAAACACAAGTAACATAAGAGGAGATTGTAACGTCACCGGTGATGAGGCTAAAAGCAAGCAAGCAGCGGGCTCATTATCGCTCGAGGCCATCATCAGTAGCAGGACTCAAAACCCCCTCCCAGAGATTAGCTAATAGGCTACTGGACAACACGACTGAAAGCATCTGGTTTTTGGGTGTGAACTCGGCTACTACCAAAGACTAGCACCAAGTCCTCAAGAAAAACCAGGACTCTTCCAAAATGAGAGGGAAAATAAGTATGGACCTGTGATCGTGTGAGCAGTCAGACTCAAGAAACAATTGTTGAGAGCAGAAATAATCATGCAACTGATCCACCACGTGATGCAGATGCTGCACATCCGCACCTCTCTCTGACAGAGTCACAGGAGGCAGGATTTCTTAATGTTTAGTCACCTGCATCAGAGTGAAGAGTGTGCAATGAGGCTTGAGGTTACTACGTGTCTGTGACACATAAACCAACAGTCAGCATGCTGTTGACGGTTGTCAACTCCAATGGGCCCACATCATCACACGCAATGTATTCATGGACAGAGTGATGTTTGATGTTGATGTGCTTTGTGCAAGAATGATGCATGCCGCGGCGGCGCGTGCTCCCGTTGTCACGGCAAGCATGATGCAACAGATGGATAGCTGGTGCTGCACGGTCACTCATAAAAGGGCAAGCAGAACTGGAGTGCGATGTAAGCCACCACACTCAAGGGTGGCATAAGTCTCAAGGTTCCAGAAATGCAAAGACAATTTTGAACCATACGAGGCTTTGCGAAGGCGCTAGATACGGCCGATACCATCGTCAAAGCCAGGCAGCTAAGCTAGGAAGATCTTCTCATCGTGTCAACCATGCAAGGATGCGTTGTTGACGTCCATTTTATGTAGCTCCTAATCGTGCTTGGCCACATGGCTCAAGACTGCCTTGGCACTAGTGACCATCTTCACAAAGGCAAAATTGGCATCAAATTCCACACTAGGCGCTTGGGATGATTCCTTAGCCATCAAGCAAGCCTTGTAGCACTCAATGATGCCGCCAGGCTTGCGCTTGCGCCTGTACAAACAATGTGAAGCTATGGGCTTGCATCCTGGAGGAAGATCCACCTTCTTGTAGACATCGTGCTTTGTAATGGCATTGAGTTTTTTGTACATTGGCCTGCTCCCAAAGGGTTGTATCAGGAGCGGAGTGTGCATGGAGGAATGTGTCTGGGTCATGCAAGAGTTATGTGGTGCTCCAAGAGGTCATTGTAGTGGTGATAGAGGTATGGCATGCGATTGAACCAGACTATGTGGCTGCCACTGCATGAAGAACTCATCCGTGATCAGAGAGCAGCCAACGACAGAGTTTGGCTGGAAAACAGTGACAGACAGTCCAAGTGCGTCCAGACAAGTGTCAGTATCAGCAGGCATAAGATCCAAAAGAGAAAGATGGGTAGGTCACGAAGGGCCAGGGTGATCAACAGAGGGAGTTGCATGGGAGCGTGAATGCAAAGGCCGGAGACGGCCACCAGGATTCCAACTGAAGGGAGGAGGGTCAGACAAGGGCAACGGTATGACGGGGTCTGTAGCCAAGGGAATGTGTACAGGATTGGCCGGTTGTACAGAGATGGCCGGTGGTGAAACTAGCAATGACCCATGCAAAAATTCACAAGAAGATGATGGTGATAGCGTAGATGCAATAGCGGGTGACACACCAGTGGATGATGTAACAGAGGCTGATGTAGTAGGTGATGAGAGAGTTGCTGATGAGGACGCAGGTGCCAAGGATGAACCATGTGAGGAAACAGAATCAGGTGCAATAGGAAGAGAGGATGCAACCGTTAGAGTGGGTGAGGCTGCGTGCAATGATGCACTCACCAACGTAGGTCAAAGGAGATTGAACATAGATGGGATAAAAAGACAAAGAGAAGGCACTTTCCTCAAAGCATTCTGCCCGTAAAATTCCCTCGATACAAGAGGCCGATGGAAGAGAAGAGACACGGTAAACAATGTTTTGCGACTGAATTTGTTTTTTGGAAGGAAAATCATGATGAGATTCAATAACACAATCAAGATGAGCGTCATAAAAGAGCCATGCCATGGACTGTGGAAAGATACCAAGAAAGAGAGATTTATATCACGTTGATCCTCAGGGAGCTAGATGCATGCGATGCTCCCCCTACCGTGAGCGGGATGTAGTTCGATGGGACGACCAATTCAGTGCTCGTAGAAAGTAACATTGTGTGGAAGCGGACCATGAAAAACCTGATTCCACACCCAATTCATGTACGTCATAGTTTCATAAGCAAATTCTTTAAAGAGACCAGACTCGTCTAGCATGGTGTTGACACCGCTAGCTAGGATGCAATTCCAACATTCAGAAACGACATATTGCTGTGGTGTAGCAGACAAATCGAAACGGACACCAAGCGATGTAAGAAAGTAAATATTTGGGCCAATAGACCCACCAATATGATCAAATTGAAATACATAAAGCTAGCACTGATAGGCAAGCTCTGCTTGGACTAGCCACGACTTGATCGCAGGCCCAACCTTACGCTTTAAGAGGAGTGAGGAAATATAGTGAAAACGACAAAACTCATCAGTAGGACAGAGGACATGACCACCATTGTTGAGAAATTCAACCAAAAATGGTCCCATCACATCAGCATGGAATAGAGTGAGTGTCCCGTGGTGCGATACTCAAATAATTAAAAGGTGGTACGGTGCATCTTGTCTTCCATTCAATCCACTTACATAGTAGTACCTAGGTGTGGATGTAAATGTATATAAATGACACACACATATAGTACATGAATGACACACACATATACATATACATATACATATACATATACATATACATATACATATACATATACATATACATATACATATACATATACATATACATATACATATACATATACATATACATATACGTATACGTATACGTATATGTATATGTATATGTATCTGTATATGTATATGTATATGTCTATGTATATGTATATGTATATCTATATGTATATGTATATGTATCTGTATATGTATATGTATATGTCTATGTATATGTATATGTATATCTATATGTATATGTATATGTATCTGTATATGTATATGTATATGTCTATGTATATGTATATGTATATCTATATGTATATGTATATGTATCTGTATATGTATATGTATATGTCTATGTATATGTATATGTATATCTATATGTATATGTATATGTATCTGTATATGTATATGTATATGTCTATGTATATGTATATGTATATCTATATGTATATGTATATGTATCTGTATATGTATATGTATATGTCTATGTATATGTATATGTATATCTATATGTATATGTATATGTATCTGTATATGTATATGTATATGTCTATGTATATGTATATGTATATCTATATGTATATGTATATGTATCTGTATATGTATATGTATATGTCTATGTATATGTATATGTATATCTATATGTATATGTATATGTATCTGTATATGTATATGTATATGTCTATGTATATGTATATGTATATCTATATGTATATGTATATGTATCTGTATATGTATATGTATATGTCTATGTATATGTATATGTATATCTATATGTATATGTATATGTATCTGTATATGTATATGTATATGTCTATGTATATGTATATGTATATCTATATGTATATGTATATGTATCTGTATATGTATATGTATATGTCTATGTATATGTATATGTATATCTATATGTATATGTATATGTATCTGTATATGTATATGTATATGTCTATGTATATGTATATGTATATCTATATGTATATGTATATGTATCTGTATATGTATATGTATATGTCTATGTATATGTATATGTATATCTATATGTATATGTATATGTATCTGTATATGTATATGTATATGTCTATGTATATGTATATGTATATCTATATGTATATGTATATGTATCTGTATATGTATATGTATATGTCTATGTATATGTATATGTATATCTATATGTATATGTATATGTATCTGTATATGTATATGTATATGTCTATGTATATGTATATGTATATCTATATGTATATGTATATGTATCTGTATATGTATATGTATATGTCTATGTATATGTATATGTATATCTATATGTATATGTATATGTATCTGTATATGTATATGTATATGTCTATGTATATGTATATGTATATCTATATGTATATGTATATGTATCTGTATATGTATATGTATATGTCTATGTATATGTATATGTATATCTATATGTATATGTATATGTATCTGTATATGTATATGTATATGTCTATGTATATGTATATGTATATCTATATGTATATGTATATGTATCTGTATATGTATATGTATATGTCTATGTATATGTATATGTATATCTATATGTATATGTATATGTATCTGTATATGTATATGTATATGTCTATGTATATGTATATGTATATCTATATGTATATGTATATGTATCTGTATATGTATATGTATATGTCTATGTATATGTATATGTATATCTATATGTATATGTATATGTATCTGTATATGTATATGTATATGTCTATGTATATGTATATGTATATCTATATGTATATGTATATGTATCTGTATATGTATATGTATATGTCTATGTATATGTATATGTATATCTATATGTATATGTATATGTATCTGTATATGTATATGTATATGTCTATGTATATGTATATGTATATCTATATGTATATGTATATGTATCTGTATATGTATATGTATATGTCTATGTATATGTATATGTATATCTATATGTATATGTATATGTATCTGTATATGTATATGTATATGTCTATGTATATGTATATGTATATCTATATGTATATGTATATGTATCTGTATATGTATATGTATATGTCTATGTATATGTATATGTATATCTATATGTATATGTATATGTATCTGTATATGTATATGTATATGTCTATGTATATGTATATGTATATCTATATGTATATGTATATGTATCTGTACATATACATATACATATACGTATACGTATACGTATATGTATATGTATATGTACAGATACATATACATATACATATAGATATACATATACATATACATAGACATATACATATACATATACATATACATATACATATACATATACATATACATATACATATACATATACATATACATATACATATACATATACATATACATGTACATGAACATATACATGTACATATATTTATACTTATACATATACATATACATTCACGTATACATATACACATATATACACATTCAAGTATACATGTACATATACATATTCATGTACATGTATATATGCAGTTACATATACATATCCATATACAAAAACATTTACAATAATGTACATGTACATAGACATAGACATGTACCTCTACATTTACATATACGTACATAGAAATCACATACTTCAACATTTACACCTACCTATATATACATACACATTTACATGTACATATGCATAAACATCAACATACACATATACATCCACATATCGATACGAATACACATATGCGTACCCAATGTGTGGTTGATAGTCACGTGAAAATGTGGTCTAAAGGATCATATCATGTATTATGCTATTAAACTGCCTTGACAGAGGACCCGCTGCCGTGACGACCAAGTGCGAACGGGAAACAAAAAAGGGGGAAAATTTCCTAGAACCGCCATCAAGCACAGGTCGGCAATCCCAGCGTCGACGCTGGGGATGCCGACTTGTGCTTGATGGCTAAGATATGCGAGACCCTGCACATTCCCCTTGCACATTCAAATCACACAACCTCCACCCCCCCTCCACCCCCCCC
>SZWC01012088.1:66893-87724 GCA_023375785.1 Penium margaritaceum
CACACACACACACACACACACACACACACACACACACACACACACACACACACACACACACACACACACACACACACACACACACACACACACACACACACACACACACACACAAACACACTGCCTTATTTCAAAACGCGAAATATGCCAAAATTTGATTCCTAACTTTTGTCTAAAGTTTGATGACACTGGTTACTACGTAACCCAACAAGATCTACAAGTATTGTTAGTGAGAAATTTGCCCTTGGGGACTGGCCACCTAGAAAATTACGATGAGCACATAAGGATGTGTAGGATGAAGATGAGACCGCCAACGTAGCTTTCAACTACCTCATCCTGCCTACACATGAGTGAAATCAAGTCCGAAGGTCACCGAGAATGCCATAACAACACAAAGTGCGCACATTCTTGTAACATGAGCTATTCTCATCTGTGTGTACACTGAGTGTGACTACTCGGTAGTGTCCATACTCATGCAAAACTCTCATGCGGACCCAGCTGGTTCCATGGCATGTCGTGTGGTCATCCAGAGAAACCTACTTGGAAGTTTCGTAGCACTATTGTTGCTGATGTGACACCGCTGTTGAGTAATCAAAAACACACTAGCATGCAAGGCGGTTGCAAGAACAACAATGGTATGGCTAGGAGGGATCATAAGATCATGAGCAGCATAATATTCAATGTGCACATAGATATTAGAGCATATGAGCACATAAGATGAATAGCTACCACAAGCGCTGGTCAAGCTTGAGAATATGCACGAAGATCTTTCTAGCGCTGTTGTCACTGATGTGAAAATACAGTCAAGTAAGCTAGCGCACTAGCATGAAAGGTGAAAATAGAAAGGCTTTTTGTTAGGGGAGGCGGGCATAGCACTATAAGCTTCAATAGTTTCAGTGTGCATAGTTAAATGAAAGCTGGCAAGTACATAGGATGAATAGCTGCCACGACGTACGACAGGTGACACATATGTCATGGTCAGTTTTCCCTAAAACAAGCCCAAATAAGTGTTTTGGGTGTAACTCAGTACACAAGCATCCAAACGTAGAGGAGTCTGAACCTTTGGGTTTAGAGTCAAACGCCAGACACAACACTTGTACAAATGCATGGTTCTAGCATCAACCGGTAGACAAACAATACAAAAACATGCAAATCGGGCAATAGGCCAGTTTACCGAAAGAATTGAAGAGGTTGTAGACAAAGGGGATTGCATTCCGGCAACTCTCTGGTGTTAGTGTTTGAGGTCCGGTTGTTGGTCCATCACGCTGATATTTCCCTCTTCTCTTGCTTCTCATGCTCATTACATCGCACATGTACAAGGGACCAAGAGTTGGAGCTCTCACACTTCGCCAGCAAGATGGGAGGAGCTTGTTATAGGGCTCTCACACTTTGCCAGAAGCAGCACACATGCAAGCAGGGGTCTACGGCCACATGATCTGTGTTTTCTCATAACTCTACTGCTAAATCTGACCATAGGGAGCTCTAGCTCTTTGACATTTTAGGATGCCAGGGCTTTCGCCAAACTGCATGTGATTTCTGGGGGAGTCTCACTCTGCCTGCATGGTGCTAATTCTTAGGGGGGCAGCTGACCATTTTGATTTCGTGCCACGATGATTAGCCACCCTTGGTATATACCGAGAGGTTGGGATCAATCCCAGGGTGGCAGTGTGGCCTCAGAGTGTTCTACGCACGATTGATGGTCACAGTCACTGGCTCTTGATTAACCCACTCCCTCTTGCTCACTATTGCTAAATCAAACATTTTCTAGGTACTATGTACATCTGAGCCATGGCAAGTGCCATGAGGACATATATCCACAATCTCTTTTCTTCATTCCATGGTTTTGGATATTTAGAATAATTTATAATTGTATCAGAGCGGCGGAGGATCTTGGGGACATTCTCAGACCCACAGCAGCGTAGGTGGCAACAGCAGCGGTTGCCCCACTGCCCACCACTGTTGCAATTCCCACATTACAATGGCTAACTTTTTGCTTTTGATCGCAGGTGCACTGCAGGAAGTATCATTGGCACTCTGCCCCTCACGATGAGTTCTACAGAAATCTCCACACACCCCGTGATAGGGACACGGCTACGCTATTGCAACCATAGGGAACAGCAGCGACATCAGCACCATCAACATCTTCCGGCGCCTGCGTCTGCAGCCACAGAGGCTGCATTAGCGATATCTTCACCCAAATCCAACGTCATTGACCCTGTCAGCAGCAGCCGTTCATAGTTGCATCTCTCTGCAACTGCAGCAACATCATCTACAGCATTTTTCTGCAACCATCTGCTCAACCATCTGCTCAGCTACAACCACAGTCAGATTTGCAAACGCATCACTTGCAACCATCAGCAAACCACATCACTTGGGCTCACTCTCAGCCACAATTACAGCTACAATTGCATCCGTATTGCTCTTAATTTTGTGCAAATGTACTAGCGACTGGAGCATCTACGTGAGGAGAATCTGCTCCCCATCACGCTCATAGTAGCAGCGATGATGTTAGCAGGCCAAGGCCACAACTGTGCTCTCAGCCACAACCCCAGTAGCAGAATTACCATACTTTGCAAATACGTCTTCACCGTGCATTGTACATAGGCTCCCTTAGTTAGTGCACAATTTCCATGGTCAATTCAACAATTTCCATGGCCCTCAATTTCCATGGTCAATTCCAACAATTTCCATCGCCCTCAATTTCCATGGTCAATTCAACAAACCCGAACTATCAATCTGACCATGCGAGCAACTACGAGGAGAGCACATGCCAAGGTTTTGTACATAGTCGAACCCAAATGCCATTGCCTGACAACCGGTGGGTGTGGCCGGATGAGGGTGATACCGACATGTCCCTATGGGCACAAAGATTCTCACCTGAATGGTGGCGCGATGGCGTTTGTCACTTCGAGGAGTTGAGAGACCATGAGATTGAGTTGTTGTTGTACACTTTCCAGTGTATGCCTGACTCTCCTCCAGGTATGCGTCCTTTCCAGAAGAAGCCTCATCTAGAAAGCACCTGCGAGGTCTCACCACTCAGCGGAGCAAGTGAACCAGAGCAACCTAGATGTGTGTCACTTCTTCATGCTAACTCTGATACTCTCAGTCTGTTGGGGTAATTTTTTCCGTGGTAGCGGGTGCAGCAGCCACATTCTTGGCCACCACCAGAGCCAGAAGGACTCCCACAGACACTAAAATTGGGCCTGCTACAGCTGCCTACACTGAAGCAGCTACATCCCATTCTCTTCTGGCATGCTGTATAGGTTGCAGCTTCCTCTTACTATTGTTGCCACTTCTGCTGCCACAACACCTGACACAATCTTAGGTGGATTCAACTCCATCTGCACATCAACAGCAGCAGCAGACATCATACCCTGTGGCGAGCCTTGGGCTCTTGCACATCATGCCAGGACAGGCGTGTTGATTGCATCAGCAGAAGCTGCAGTTACTCGTTCAGCAATTATTGGAATGCTTTTTACTATGGTCACTGTCACAGCCTCTCTCTCTGTAATCACCTCATCCACAACAGCAGTCATGTCTCCAATCTTCTCTCTTCTTAAGCAGCGGCTGAGTGGTGAGCCTATCACCCTGCACCTTGCATCCCCTCCTCATTACATCTCCTTCCTCTTGCAATTCCATCCACACATCATGCCTGAGATCACAGATAATTTTGTGGCTTTACAGGCAGCCTTTCATGAATTGCAGGCTGATTGAAATTGTCGTCAAGAAGAAATTCAGGACAACACCGATGCCAAGGCAGAAATGGCTGTTTCTCTGGCAGACATTTTCATGGAGCACTTTTGCTCCATCCCCTTCATTGCTGGTGTTATGGGTGCTACGAGTGTTGGGAGTTCTGGAAGTGCTGGTGGAGCTGTGACTATAAGGAATGCTGGGGGAGCTCCTTCCCACTCTGTATCTATTGCTGTTGGGGGGACTGAAAGTAATCGTGCAGTGCCTCCCCATGGCCAAGATTCTACCAACCCTGCACAGGCAATCTCACCACTGCACTTCACGTCCAAATTGACCTTCTCCTCTTGGGAAACTTGGTTTAGATCTTGTGCCCAAGGTGACTTCCTTTGGGAGATTTATTGTCTTGTAGAACCCACTACCACACTGTCCTCCATACCCAATCTGTCTGACTCTGCACGTGCTATGCATTCCCTGATCATTGGTGGACCTGATGACCTTCTTGAATACATTGAAACCTACAATGTTGACACAACATGGCGCACTCCTACCGATCCCACTGGAGCCTACTCCCTCCTCCATCACCGAAAGATCATCACTATTCATGTTGCCCAAAGTTCCCACACTGTCTTGTTCAACAAAATATTCACTAGTGCAGATGGGTATACTGATGCTTATTGGAACCACAGTCTACTGCTCTTGCGTGATCTTGGTAAAGCTGCACCAGACCAACTTTTTGCCCGTCTCTCCATTGTGGCTAGCCTGAACCCTAAGCTGTTTCATATATACCTGTATCTTTTACGCAATTCACTTGAGTGCCTTGGTGCTGGGCCTGTTTTACCCAAATCACCCCTTGGCATCGGCGCACTCTACAAGTTTATAGTGGATCTTCTCACTAGGTAGCTGGAACAAAATGCAAACCAAACATCTTCACCGTACTGTTATGGCAATAGTGACCACATCCTCATCCTCATCGGCAGCCTTGTCCTCTAGCACCTCGATAGTTTCCACACGGTGCAGGCCATGGTGGTGGCAGCTATGGCCGAGGACAAGAAAAATGTTGTGGACAAGGAGGGCGGGCTACAGGCAGCACTCACACCCCACTAGCAGACACATGCTAAAATTCCGGTGCCTCAGGGCATTTTGCTCCCAAGTTTCCCGCACTCGTGATGATGCTCATATTGCATTGGCCATGCGATCCCATGGGGCCTGCACAAGTGTCACCTCCTCCTTCGTAGCAGCTGCCAACACCAAAATTACCACTCCATCCACTTCCTTCGTTGTCATAGCTCCCTACACCAACGACAACTCCACACCGCCACCTAAAAATGCCATTCCCACTTGGGACTGGGTTCCGCCTCCCACAGGCCCACTTTTTATGGACTACCCTCTCCTCACAACACGCCTGTCACATGGTCTTGGGTCAGTGGCAGCTTCTCCGAGTCACATCCCTGTGAGTGCCTGCATGATACTCGTTTTGCTGAGGAACTTTCCCTCGAGAAGTGTCTTATCAAGCTCCTCTATCTTTGTGAGTAGGGAGGCGAGAGTGTGATTGGCATGTCTCATTTCCTCGTGTATGAGTCGGACAGAGCCCTCCACTCAATGCACTCTTCACTCTTGCACAATCATGGTCTACATTGTGCGGCCCTCTACTTGTGTCTCTAATGGCTTCTGGATCAGTGATTCAGGAGCCACATACCACATGACCTCTTGTCGATTTTCCTTCATCCTCCTTGGTCCTATTGGCTTGGTGCACTTGGTGCACACTGGCTCTAGAAATCTTCAACCTGATCAAGGGGTTTTTGTTGTTCATTTCACGGGACCTGGGAGGGACCGTTTCTTCCCCAACAGTCCATATGTGTCCAACGTAAGAGGTAAGCTTGCTTGCTGTGACTAACCCGGATGACCAATGCATGGATTTTGCATGTACCCGTGGCGTTGGCACATTCACCATATGTTCCTCTAGCAGATTTGGGCTTTGTGCATTTTTTTGGGACCGCCTCTTTCGCGTTCCTCTCTCTATCCCATCACCTTCCACTGTCTCTGTCCTACCCCATGTTGCACCCTTTCTGTATCCTGAGCACACTGAATTATTTTCTCGTTGTCTCTCTCACATCCACACTGCTTCCATTTCCCACATGCTATGTGCATCGCCTGTGACTGGTCTTGACGCTATTACGTTTATTGCTCCTTGTTCCACAGAATGTCGTGAATACGCTCAAGAAAAAATGCACCACTCTCTCTTTAGTACAGCTGACTATCTGACCTTACAACTCCTCGAACTTTTCGATGCCAATATCATCAGACCCCTTCCCCATGCTTTTCTTGGGGGAATGGGTTGCTACGTCTTGTGCTTGACCGATGACTTCTCTCATTTACACTGGGTGTTTGCTCTTTGCCATACAAGTGATTTGACAAATGTTCTTGAATCCTGGCCTCCTCAAGCTGAACGTTCCTGTGGTCATCAGCTTCGTGTCTTCTGATGAGTTCTTTGGACCCACCTCTCACTTTCTTGAGTCTCAGGTGTACGCATGGATTTTTCTACTCCCTATACACCAAAAAAAAATGATGTTTCTGAATGATGGAGCTGCACTCTTGTAGACAAGATGCGCTCTATTTTCTCTACTTTTGGTCAGTTTTCTCTATTTTCTTTTGAAGTCATGTCATGACAGGTTTCGAACCGTGTTCCCCATGGTCCACTCCGCTTTCATGTCACACTGATCTCCATCTTCTACATCGTTTTGTGGCTGTCTAATGACCATCGTGAGGGCAAGCTTGTCCCTCGGGATCGCCTGTGCATTTTCCTTGGTGTCTCCTCTTTCTCCAAGGTGTTATGCTTCTGCGATCCCACCCGGCGCCGCGTCATTGAACTGTGTGATACCCTATTATTTGAGCACATGTTCAAATACAACCTGTATCGGCCCTTGTCTTCCACCTCTCTTACCCCGATTACTCCATTGGAGGGAAGCTCCTTCTCGTCTGATTCTGTTGCACCCTTGGCGTAGGTCCCGGTAACCTGCAATATACATTCTCAGTCCTCCCCTGTCTTGGATCCAGACTCTTCTCACTCGGCCTCTCCCACTGTATCTTATAGTTCTCCACCTCTGCATTTGGAATCTCCTTCTCCAAATTATTTTTCCCCTTCTTTCCCAAATTTCTCACCCATTTATTCAGCACTCATGAACACATCCCTCCCTCTCCAACACAACCTGTACCCTCCATATCTCCAGTTCTCTCTGAGCCCTCCTCCTTTACCTCTTCGCTAGCACTGTCCTCTCTAGCATTGCCTATCACCTCCTCTGTTTTCCCTATGCCGTCATGTGTGCGGGGTGGTTGTCTACAAGCCCTTCCTATCCAGGGTTGCACGTCTAGTACGTCTTTCCATGGCACCTCCTTACATGGTCCCACGTCTCTAGATCAAGTCATCCTATTTGGAGATCACCGGCTTTGTGCTCTTGGGCTCACCACGTCCTTTACCTATTGTACATCGATGTCAATCGTTCATCCCAGCTCGGCCTTTGTATATGCCCTTGCAGAGCATGAAGTTCATGACACTCTTGGCATGTCCCAGGGGGTCACATCTTGCATAAGAAGTACATCTAACACAAGAAGGTACATTAATTCTTGAACAAACTGAAATAATTCAAGCACTTGGGAAGCTCACTCAACAAAGCTCTACTTTGAGTTCACCAGCCTCATGGAGGAAGCAGAAAGCTCCACCAATGATGATGGTACCCAAACATTCAGGTACTAGAATTACTTGCTGCTTCAGTAACTGTGTGATGGTCTTGCCAGCAAGAAGCTGAAAGACAAGACTACCACGATGGCTATGGGCCAAAATCGGACAAGCTGGAGGGTACTTAGTGACTAGATTAGTGATGGGTATTTGGCAAACCAATGCACGGCCAATGCACAGTCGAACACAAGTGGACAGAAAGGTCGCGGCATACACATGGATGATGCAAGGACTAGGGGGACATCCAAAAAACAAGATGGGGCTTAGGGCAAGCAGCCTGTGAACCCTCGAGTCAAGAAGACCGGCGGGCAGAAGGCCTCCAACCACAAGTGTGACCACGGCAATTATGAGCTACACGCTGCGTGTGAGCTTCACAACACGGCTTTTTCTGAGAAACTTTGGCATAAATGTATGCAGCCTGGCCACATTGAGGCTCAATGTCCTGAGATTACAAGTAAGGGTGCACACCGATTCTTGGAATCGCAATCTAAGAATCATAGTTCCACAATTCTTCTATAACTCACATTTTCGATTCTTACAGCCAAAAATTGGTCCGGAATGTTGCTACACAGTGGCATCGGTGAGTCGAATCCATTGCCCACCAAGAAACTACTCTTGGTGGGAAATGGATCCTAGGAAATTAATTTGGAGAAGGTCATCCGTTGTTTTCCTATTACAAAAGAATCCACACCGGGTATCGCAAATCTTCAAAGAATTACCTAGGCCTAGGAACTACGATTCCAGTTTAAGGTTTGTAAAATCTGCTTGCGATTCCAATTCTAGCATAAGAACCGTCATTCATCATCAGTGTGTACCCTTTGTTGCTGGTGGTGGAAAAGAGGCTGTGGCATTGGCTCCAACTCTAGTACCTTGTGGAGATGATATACCATGTAGCCACGAATAGGGCCGTGATTAGGGCTGTGGTGGGGCCCCACCGTAGGAACAGAAATGGCTATGGTGCGGGTTTTATTCATCCCTGAATGAAATTATTAGGGACCACTTGGAGGAGAAAATTGATCACGAGTGTGCATTTGTGCTTTCAGATGAAGACATAAAGTCGTTTGAAGTTCTAAAAATTTCAGATTTCTCAGTTTTTTTTTTCCGATCATTGAACTGTACTCTGTACTTGTTGATTGTCATTTTTCACTTCATCTTGCGTCTATGAACAAGAAGTATGATAGGACTTGCTTCGTGTTGGCGACACCGACCACTGTACAAGAGTTGTATGACATAGTCATTGAAGCAAATAGTCTCAAAGCGATGAGCACATTCATGCTCATGGTATCTTTGGTCAATAAGTTTGACCCTAAAAATTTTAAAGAAGGGGAGGTACTTACTAAATTCACATACTGCTACAAAAAGTGGACCTGGGTGGATGAAACATGGAAATTACAGTATCCGCCATACCAAATCTATGTTAACCATGAACTTGGCTTGCCATATTGAGAATTTCCACTAAGAAGAGTGGAGGCTGGATGGCGATGCATTTCAAAAGACACCTGGTTTGTACTTAAATCAATGTGCTTGATGACATTGGAGGATATGACTTCTTTGTTAGCCTCATCTTTACCCAGCAGGTAACCTTGAAATACGCACCATCAGTTGGCGTATTTATTGTTCGGTGAAAACCGTATGGTGTTTTTCATTGGTACATGCAATCATGTTACATTCAAATATATTATCAAGTTACATTCAAATATATACACAAAGCATCATGCTGAAGGTACTCAACCTCCTTGACCCATTTGTCGTGGTTGTAGGTGACGTAGGCTCAGAAAAAAAATATTTCTTTTAGTTAAATCATTTGATCCTATGAAAGGAGTAGCTTCGCTTCACCTTGATTCCGAGTATAAACTTATCATCGACCTGAATACAGGTCCAACTTGTTTGTGATGCAGTTGAGAGACTAATTCAATAGGATTATTGATGTTTCATTACCCACCTATAGAAATTAGAGGACGAAGTGAAAAAGATGCATCAGAAGAGAGCACATCTCTATTGGCAGATTTCTCGAAAGCATTCCAAGACCCACCGGTTGAGCTTCCACCAACATAATACATAGGCCACACGATTCTGCTACAGCCGAAGACATGCCCTCCATTTGGATCCATGTATAATCTTAGTTCAATAGAAAGGTGAGAGGCCGATTCTCAAAATCAAAATACACCTTGCTTAAGGGTGGTTTGAGCCTAGTAGCTCACCATACGGTGCATCGATCCCTTCTGTGAAAAAGAAAGATGGTGGTTTATGCATTTATGTAAACTATTGGGTACCGAACAAGTAGGTTGTGAAGATTTGATTTTCCTTTATCGCGAACTGAGGACCTCTTTCATAAACTCCAAGGAGGGACATTTTCATCTTCCTTGGATTTCTCTCAAAGGTTCCTTCAAATTCTTATCTCAGAATATGATGTCTCCAAAAGAGTATTATGGATGCACATGGGACATCATCTATTATGGTTTTTGCGCTTTGGGCTAATGAATGCCCTGACAACCTTCAAAGGAGAAAGGAACCAAAAAAATGTGAATTAAATCAATCATTTTGTCTTGGTTTACCATATGACATCTTAGTTCTCTTTATGTCAGTGGAAGAGCATATAGAACATGTACACAAAGTCATCACAATCCTCTAGGAATAAAAGTCCTCTACAAATATAAGTAAGTACAAGTTTGCACAAGATGATTTCTCATACCTTGGACACATTTTTTTACATGGACAATAGTTATCTCGACCCAAAAGATCCAAGCCGTAATGGATTGGATGTGCACAATGAATGTTGGGAAACATCGGTCTTGCAAACTAATTTAAAACATTTATGCAAGGTTATTCGACTTTGGTAGCTCCACTGACCAGGTTCTTGCAAAAAATTGTGCATTAGGATTGGACAGCTGAATTCGAAACCGCTCTTTTCAACTTCAAAGAACTTGTGTCCAAACCATTCATCCAAGCTCTTTTCGATCCATCACAACAATGGGACATGTGATGTGATGTGTCGGTAGTAGGAATTTGAGTAATCCTTATGCGGAACCACCATCATGTCGCGTATGAGAGCTAGAAGCCCATCATCCTTGAGACGTAGTACACGATTGGCGATCACAAGCTCCATGTGATGGTACACACCTCCAAGATGTGACGTTTTTACCTTAAGGGCGTTGAGCGGGGCGTGACGGACATGACTGACCACAACCCATTGGTAATTTTCCAAATACAACTGAGCATGTTAAGACAACACGCACGTTGTAGTGAATACCTAAGCCAATTTTTGTTCATGTGGAGGTATCGGCCAGGACATGTCAACATGGCCGATCCACTAAGCCAACAACAAATGGGTGGTCAGTGGATGTTTTATTGACATTGTGGTAGCTACAATGCAAATACCCGATCCTCCCGCACCTTTGCAGCAATCACCTCCGGAGATTGTTAACTACAACACTTTTGATCCAGACACGTATTGAATGGTGGAGTGTATATTTTCAAAGGCATGGAAAACAAATCATTGTGCCGAACTCAAGAGACCTTTTGAGCAAAGATTATTTTCCTTGATTTTTATGATCTGCTGGTGGTAGGTCATGTGGGACCACGAGAACCAGGTAGAAACTCTGGTCCTAGCCTGTGGTTGCTCTCCCCACGGAGCGGCAACCCAATGATTTTGAGACACCGTCCCCACGTAACGTTAGCGAGGACGGCTTTGACTGCTGGGAGACTCTCTTCCAGGTCTGGGCCACTTCAGAGGGGATATGGTCCTACTATCACAGTCCGTATCAAGTTACGGACCGCACCCAGGTGCTGACAACGGCTCGGGCGATGCGCAGACTCCTTTACGCCATGCCGCGCAAGACTGCCGTGGACTTTCGCCCTTTCCTTGGAGAGGCCGGCACGGACGCGGGTGCTGATCCACATAGGGGCTGGGACCTGTCACTTTCCCTACTTGCTGCAGAGATGTACGCCACCCATGCAGCTCACATTCACGCCTTTCAATCATTTCGTCAGGGATCTACAAAGCCCGCAGCCAATTACTGGCGGCGTGCCATGCGCATCTACACGCGCCTTGGGACTTCAGGAGGTACACAGCTCTGGACGCTTCACACACTCATGATCGGAGTTCATCTTAAGCATGCAGACATCTTCTTGAGGTACAGCGACACCGTGCTTGAGCCCTTCTCCACCTCACTTCAGCTCCTCCCTTGGGCACATTAGCTTTTCCTTTAGGTGACTTCCACCTGCGAGGCAGCCGTGGCCCATCAGGCGAGTCCCCTCGTTGCAACGGTCATCGTGTCGCCGCCAACGACCCTCTTGCAGTCCACTTCTTCATCCTCTGGCACACCCTCCTCTTCCCCCTCCACCCTGGCTATCTTGACTGAGATGTAGGGTGTGGCAGCCGCGGCTCAGGGGAAGAAGGGCAAGAATAAGCGTGGTTGGACTCAATAGCAGTCGTAACATCAGCAGTCATCGGGCGGTAGCAGTGGACGTACGATCCATTGCTACGACTGTGGTGGTGCTCATCACTAAACCGAGTGCCAACAGTCCCACGACTGGGCGCGGATCACTCGCAGTCTTCAGGCTGCACACGTGCCACGTCGAGCAGCACAGTCTCTGGTTGCACGGCGACCACAACTTCAGCGGTTCATGCTTCCCCACCGGCGAGCAGTGGCGACCCGGACCCGCGTGAGCGCACCATCACCGAGCTCCGTCACCTTCTGGCGCTTCACTTTGAGGGAGGTGCGAGTTTGTTATCACAATCGGGTGGTTCACAAACTGTTTGTTTGTCTGTTCTCGTTGGTCATGATGACTCGTGTGGGGGGGCACAGCTGGCATGTTATGGTGATGGGCCTGATAGTACCGGCTGGGATTCAGGAGTCTCACCTCTGTGCTCTACGGCGTTCCTTCTCATCTGTTGGTGATCACGGATTCTGGTGCCACTCATCACATGACCTGTCGTCGTAGTGAATTTGTTGTTCTCGGTTCTGTTGCATATGTTTGCTCCGTTCACACAGACTCTGGTCAGTCCTTGCTGGTCCAGGGTGTTGGGGTTGTTTGCTTTGATGGTCCGTCTGGCCCCCTGTATCTTTTCGAGGTGCTTTTTGTGCCTGACCTTGAGCTCAGCTTGCTTTCTGTGCATGCCTGCACACTTATGGGACTCTTTGTGGAGCACGCTGTAGACTGCAACTCTGACAGCTATTGATGCTCGTACTATTGTCTTTTGTGCCTCTGTTTTGTATTATCTGTATCGTGTTTCTCAGATTTCTTCTTCTTCGTGATCACCCTCTCATCCTGCTCGTGTGTGTTTCCACTGGTGTTTTGTCTGTTGAGCACCAGCAACTACTGCATCGTCGCCTGTGTCATGTGCGATCCGACACTGTGTCGAAGCTCATTGAGACACATCTCGCACTCCGTCTTGATGCAACTTCTTTTGAGAAGCCGCCCAAGACCGATTGTCTGTTTTGCGCTCAGAGTAGGATGCATCGTTACACCTACCCTGACTCCCATTTTCGTGTACTTCGCCCTCTCGAGTTGGTCCATTCAGACCTTCTCGGTCCTCTTCCTGTTGAGTCTCAGTCTGATCGCGGCTGATATGTCCAGACCCTGACTGATGACTTTACCTGGATGCGGTCAGTCTACAGCCTACGCCAGAAGAATGACGCTGCTCTCGTGGTTTGCCTCTAGCTAGTGATGGCTGAGCGTCAGTCCCGCCACACGCTGCATACCTTTCGTTCAGATAGTGGTGGTGAGTTTCTTGGCGAGATGGACAGTTTCTTCACCGTGCATGGGGTTTTTCACCAGGTCTTCGCTTCTGCTACTCCTCAGTAGAACCGTGTCTTCAAGTGCTGGAACCGTACCATGGAGGATATTGTTCACACTATGTGGTCTGAGTGTGGTATCCTAGAATCCTTCACCTTTGAAGGATTCGCCTACATGACGTGGGTCTGGAACGGCTTCCCGCACGGTCCCCTTCTGGACCACGTTACACCGTACGAGCTCTGGTTTGGCCATCGTGCTGACCTGCGTCTCGCTCGTGCCTGGGGGTCCTTGGCTTCTATGTGGTACACTGAGGACCAGCAGGGGTCCAAGGTCTCGCCGCCGAGTCGCTTGTGTGCCTTCTGGGCATCTCCCCGTGGTCGATGGCCTGACGGTTTTGGGACCCCACCCGTCGTTGCATCGTTTAGTCCCGCAATACGCTCTTCTTTGAGTCTCTCACCTTCCGTGATATGACCTCGATCACATCGTTTTCTGTCACGCACGTTCCTACGTGTGAGGCTTCTTGATGGATGGGGGAGTCTGGGCCTGCCAGCACCTCTCGCTCGACTGATGAGTCTGTTCGAGCCCCTTCCAATTCTTGGTCTCCGGCTCTTGATGACCCAACGATCATCATTGTCCTCCCAGAGACCTCTTTAGCACTGCCGGCTTCTACCCGTGTTCCCTCGCACCCCACAGGTACCCATGACTATGTACCTATGTCCACCAGTACTCCTGCCTCTGTTCGTGGTCTTGCCACGACTCCTGCTTCCACTGTCCCACGCTGTCCCGTATCTCCCACAAACTCATCTCCTCATAATACATCACCTGCTCCTTTGACTCAGCCCTCACCAGATGTGGTTATGCCTATCTCTTAGCTTGAGATGAGCCCCTCGAGCCCACGTTACTTGGGTGAGCCCCGCGGTCGTCTTCGACCATTCGTCTCCAGAGTCCAATAAGTGTCAGATCCTACACCTAGGCGCTCCACTCGCAGTATCAGGAGTGGTGATCCCGGCACAAAGACTATAGGCCTGAGTGTCCGTACCGATTACATGGAGGTACATCATGCGTGCCCTGTAGGGCACGATCTCGTCACTCGTGAGTTTCATATCGCCTGTGATGTAGCAGCTGACCTTGTGGTCGTTACGCCCAGCGCTGAGGCGTGTGCACTTGCCACTTAGACCTATTCCTCTATGGTGCCTGATCCGGGCACACTGTGAGAAGCCCTCTCATAAGAGGATGCAGACGCCTAGCGTGCTGCCTACGAGGATGAGCTTCGCGCCATTCGAGAGTAAGGAGTTTACAAGCTAGTCAACCTTCCACCTGGGAGGAAGGCTATTCAGGTCAAGTCGGTCTTTTGTAAGAAAGTGAAACCGGATGGCTCAATGGAACGCCACAAGGCTCGCTTGGTCGTCAAGGGGTATTCTCAAATTGAGGGCATCCATTACACTGAAACCTTTGCCCCTGTCGGCAGTATGACCTCAACTTGTGCTTTATTTGGTGTCGTGGCTCAGCATGACTGGGAACTGCACCAGATGGACGTGAACAATGCGTTCCTCCATGGCTCTCTGGATGAGTTGATTTACGTGGCTTAGCCACCAGGCTTTCAGGATGGTGACAAGGTCTGGCACTTGCGTAAGTCCTTGTACGGCCTCAAGTTGTCTCCTCGGTGTTAGAACCAGGAGATCATTGGCACCCTGACTCGTGCGAGATATGTACAGAGCGAGGAGGATCCCTCTCTCTTTATCTAACGGACGCCTGAGCGGTTCACCGCCATCCTGGTCTATGTGGATGACCTTCTGATCGCATCTCCTTCCATGGAGGCTGTGAAGGAGGCCAAGGCGGTCCTCCAGACTGCTTATACGATGAAGGATCTTGGTCCTGCAGCGGTGTTTCTTGGCATGGAGATCGTGCGAGACCGCAGACGTCGGACACTTCTGTTGCATCAGGCTGGATGCGCACATGTTGTGGAAGAGCACTTCAGTGACCTCCTTGGCGCAGTGCCCACGGCCTCCACACCTCTCACACCTGACGGGGAGGATGCCCTAAAGGTGGACGATCCCACATAGTTGGGGGAGACGGTGGATGTGACCTTGTACCTCTGCCTTATCAGATCTCTGATGTACCTGGCCACTACCACACGCCCCGACATCGCCTTCGCCGTCAACCTCCTTGTACAGTTTTCGCAGGCTCCACGTGCTAGAGCCCTTCATGATATTGTGTGAGTGGTGTGGTACGTGGTCTCCACATGTTATCTCGGACTCTGCTTTCGCCGGCAGTGTTCGGTGGTTCTTGATAGCAAAACCGACAACAACTGGGCCTGGAGTAAAGATGGACGTAGTTAGACCGGCTACGTGTTCTTGCTCACTGGTACCGCTATGTCCTGGCGCAACGGGAAGTAGGGCTGCATTGCATGTAGCTCGTCGGAGGCAGAGTATGATGCCTTGGGTAAAGGGGCTGCTGAGGTAGTGTGGCTGCAAGGCCTGTTCCTTGAGCTGGGTCAGTCAGTCGCTGCTATTGTGCTTTGTTGCGACAACCAGAGTGCTCTTGTCATTACGGAGAACTCTACTTTCTCTCACGCTCGCACGACGCACATCGTGGTTGAGTATCACTTTGTGCGTGATCTGGTGGAGCGACACGTGATCTCAATCATATGGGTTGGCACTGACATGCAGCGCGATGACTTCTTGACGAAGGCACTAGCACGTGGAAAGTTTTTGGTGGCCATTCATTCTGTTGGGCTTCGCCCCTTGCCTGAGGGTGGTTGAGTGCCGAGTGTGTTTGTGTCCGTGTCACGACTGTTTCTATACTCGTTGTTGTCCTCGTTTCAGTGCTGCACGTGTATGGGCATGCGTACCATCGGGTCATGGGTGAGTGTTGTGATTTGTGACGTTCCTATCGACTGTAGAGTTTACTGTGACCACTCGGCCGTGTCCATGCCTGTGCAGATCCCTGTTGCAGACCTAGGTGGTACCCGTGCGTCGTCTGGTGGTGGATTACCAGCTTGGAGCTGACAGAAGACCGTCCTAGAGCTCTGGACGCTGCCTGGGACCTCCTGTATTTTTTGTATAGCACGTAGGAGTTTATCGGTGGACTTGCCGTGGACACGATTTGCACGTTTTTGCATTCTTTGTCCAGTGTTTGATACCGGATGCATGCATGTGACCAGTCGTAGCGTCCGGTTTGTGATTCTGCATGTCTAGGTTCAGACGGTGTGGCGTTCTGACATGCCTACGGTTAGTTACAACCAAAAGGGTGGTTTTTGGGCCGGTTTTAGGACAGACCATGTGCTACCGCGTGCGACACCTGCCGTGCACCGCGGCAGGAACTTATACCATGGACCTGTCATTTGTCATCTCTCTCTGCAAATGCTATTGAAGCATTCTGACACTTTGCCTTGTGTCTCCTAGCCAGACACTTGCCGTTGTGTGTACGACTTGTGACTGTTATCATCGTCTGACTAGGCATTGGCGCATAGTCAGCGACTGTGTCGCTAGGAAGCTTCCACACATGTTCTTTGATCACTTTCCCATGGTTGATATGATGATATGTTATTCTTCATGTTGGATATCAAACAAATCAGTGGGAGAATGGTGGCCCTCACAATCACAATCAAACACTAGACATGGGACATACCAAACTACCCCTGTTTCTGGAGTTCTTGACACATTTCAAGAGAATCATGCCCTCCGTAGGTCAAATAAAACAATCGCATCCCTAGCTTGTGTCCAAACACGATTTTTACACGAAGTTTGTGTCAAGTGAATGTGACATGCATGCTGCATCAAAGTGTTGACATCCGCATTTCCTCAAAATAGCGACAGACCCCTCTATTGAAGGGTTTGTCATTGTTTTTGTGAACGCTTGAGGGTGGTTTCCACGGGAGAACTGAGACTCCCTATGCATTGTCGGGGAACTAACTGGGCCCCGATACTACGACGTCCAACAATTGCACGTGCAAAAACAAAACCATCAAACCCGAATGTCATTCGAGGTTGGGTTTAGATAGTTTATTTATGTCGAAGCTGATGGGCTTGCATGTAATTAAAAAACATATTTACTACAAAGAGGGTTTTTGCTCGATAGTGATCAAGCAATGACAACCCCCTCTTCTTTCGACGCGCAAAACCCTATTACAATGTGTTTTTTTTTCTTTTTTTTTTGCATAGGCTTTGCCTGGGAAGAAAAAAAACCATTAATCGTTATAGGGGTTTGTACATCGAAAAAGAAAAAATGAAAAAGAGGTTGTTCCGAGATCACGATCTCGCGAGGGAACAAAAACCCCATGAAGATTGAGCGCGGAGATGACTTTAATCAATCTTCACACTTGTTTTTCAACACTGTGAGCACGGTTGTCAAATCGTGCAAAACACAGGGGTGATGGGAATTAGCCTTTAAGACACAATGGCAATAATTTTCATGAATATGTATATTTTCTGTATATAATAACAATGTAATATTATTTGCATCATTTTCATGAAATAAATAATTTAACTAGAGTGAAATAATTTATCTTTTCTTTTCTTGTACTAGTCCTTTTGACCTCATTTGGCATGAGTTTTGGAATAAGTCACGTTCCCCTCAAGGTTCTGAGAGATTTTATCGAAAACATGTCTATATGGTAAATGAATAATTTCTCGCATAATATGTGAATGAGCAGGTCCTTCCTCCATCGTCCCTTGAAACCTGATGTGCTGGGGGAGGGAAGGGCAGCTGGTTTATCCCCAAGCTCTCTTTGTGAGCAAAGGTGGTCCGACTCAGTCGGTGACAATTACATGAAAATGTGTGCGAGGAAATGTTCATGTCGCTCTTAATGGACATGCGTTTGCGCTGTCCAGGTGCTGCCCATTGGCCTGGTTCATCGACCGTGGACTCCATGCATTCTCATTGGGAAGCGGATGGAGTAAAAAACTTTCTGCATTCAAAGCGTGAGGGAAGGGAGTTCCATTGATCAATTTGCTTGTTTGGCCGTCAATTCGGAAGCCCTCACCAACTAGCCTGAGGTGGGCGTAAATACTTGCATTGGCAATAGCTGTTGCTCTCTTCCAGGCTTTGGCCAGAAAAGATGCGTCTTCCATTCTGAGTTACCGTCCTAGACATTATCGAGCACAGAGTGCCACATTCTCTGACCCATGTCTCTGGATGTTGGGAAAAAACTATGTAGATGTTCATTTTCATAATACTAAACTTCGAGATCTTGTTGAGTGTTTTCAACGACAAAGAGGTAATTATTAATAAAGGAGGAGGGAAAGTTATATATGTGAGAGGAGTTATCTCATTGAGAGGTTTTTTCAGTGTGGTGAGTCCATTCACAGGCAGTGTTCATCATGGCAAGATTTGGTAGACAGTTACAATGTATTGCCAAGCTAAACATCTTTATATATGTTTGGCGAATATTGGAAGAATGATGTGATTTAGTGACAAAATATTGAATTGAACCGATGCACTTGTTTCGAAGTCGTTTATGTCAATGCAAGCGCGTCTCGAACTGTTGGGATTTTCAAGTCCGCGGCTGACATTATTATAGTAGGCTTCGTTTTCTTTCAGGTACTTTTCTTGACAGCTGCTCCTACCATGCTGGCGAGGTATCATTGAAGGAAAAACGTGATTGCATGCTCTATGTGCACATCCACAATTCCCTTGCCTCTGTCCATTGTACCAATGCGTTCTCTCAGGACGATCACGAACAGGGCTGCACCGAATTTGAAAAGTTTACTCTATCGACTTCTCGCATGCTCGTCTTTGAACAAGTAGTAGTAGCCGGACGATGTCCTGCGGAGTTCGATGCCACTACCATTGCCGAAAATACGACACGTTTCTACCACAGATCTTCCACACCCGCAAGTGCCCCACTTCAGATCATTCGTCGGAAGCACTTGAAAAGGCAGGCCTTTGGAATCCGTGCATCCGACGGCGGTCTTCGAAAAGTCCCCGGCACTTGCTTCCCCACCATGCGCGCCTCGATGGCGTCGGCAAACCCCGTCGCATCTGTCCGTATAGCCTCCGCCGGTTCCTGCCTCAGTGTGATTTGTGTGCGGCATAGAAAACGTCGAGCGCGAGCCATCCACTGCTCATGGCACGAAGCCTCTGGACGTTTCGGCAACGCTTCGCTGCAATGAAATGTTTTCCCCATCTGCAACATACGACGTATGAGGTGTGAATGTTGGCGGGATAAATTTGGCAGCAGCAACGGCAGCCAATAGGCTGGATCCGATGTTTCCCGTGGAACGATGGGAGCAGCCACTTCACGCAGTTGTGTGTCGCCATCCACAGCTTCCGTCCAACACTGAAGGAATTTTCCAACTTGGCTTGAGTTCCTCGAACCGTGCGTCATCTCGAGGACCTGTGCGCTGGGGGCGTCATCGCGGCTCGGTCATGCTTGGCCACTCGAAATCCGCTAGGAACGATACTAACGTTCTTACTCAACATGCACGAGGAAACAGCCAAGAGCGTACTGCAGGCGACCTGCAACCGTTGGGTCGAGCGCGAAAACAAGCTAAGTTCGTTAGCTTTCCCAATCTATGAATGAAATTTAGCCGAAGATTCCAACGCGGCATGACCGGTACAGATCTTTCACCAAGCAGCGAAATGCTTCGTGCACCGTCCGTCCGCTTCGCCTTCCAACAAACCGCAGTCGCCGTCGAAGGCGAGGCGTACAGTTGACGCTGCACACCTTGTACTCTGAACGTCGGCGCTAACTTAACCCGACGTTACTCCCCGCCGCTGGAAATCGTCAATCCTAGATTGACAGGTTGCCAGTCCTACGTGGCATCGTAAGTCCACGGATCCACAGCACACGTGCGGAGGGAGCGATGCGGAAACCGCTCTCGCGCTCGCAGTGTTTCTGGTCACATTTAGGCAGATGCCGGGGTAGTTGTACCATGGTGCACCTGCTGATTCGAGGTCTCAACCGCCAGCGTTGCCCCTACCTCTCCTCTCCCTCAGACATCCAAGTGGTGCATTCATGGCGTCCACCGAAGCAGCAGCGGCAGCTTGCTGCGCGCACGGCCCCGGCTACGCCACTCCGTTGGACGCCCTGGCCAACGGTCCGCGTGAGAAGCTGCTCTACGTCACCGGCGTGTATCACGGTCAGCAGCTCACGCGTTTCTTGATCGCCTTTATTTGCAGTCGTCTCTTCCGCTGTGCACCACCACCACCACCAGCGTCTACCGTGCTCAGCACGCGATCCCTCATCCCTCCTTTCTTTTCATGGAGTGGTCCACTGCGAGTGGAGCCGTCGTCAGGTCGTGCCACCCGCAGACGTGTGGTGCCATGCGCGCCTGCTGTTTGCTGGTGTCGAGCGTGACGTTCATCCAGCACAGGCCTGACAGGTGGTCTGAGCAGCCTAGGAAACGAAGAGGGATCGTAAAGGAGGAGCTTCTTGACCATCTCCTGTGGTGATCACTGATCATGTTCGTTGCGTGAGATCGTACCCTGCCTACGGGGAGGGACAGGGGAGGGGGGGCACGAGTGGACACACGCGTATCTCTACGACCCCCCCTGACATCGTACTTTTCCCCTTCTGCCGCCCTTTCTCCACCTTCCTCTCCTCCGTGCAGCCGTGTCCTCGTTCAAGCGCCTGCAATATCCTCCTGCTCATAGCTTCTCTCTCGTGTGCGGGACACCGTGTATGTGGGATGTCCCCCACACGCACACACGCGAGTTCCTGTGTAAC
>SZWC01012089.1:68613-82649 GCA_023375785.1 Penium margaritaceum
ACACACACATACACACACACACACACACACACACACACACACACACACACACACACACACACACACACACAAACACACACAAGTATACACAAACACACACACACACACACATGCAAACATGAACACTCATACATACATAAGGTCAAAACGATCCACAAACATTGAAACTTCACATGTAGTAACACTTGTTAAAAACATGGAAACAGAAATCAATATCTTAAAAATTTAGCTGATAATACATCTTAACATCACCAAACTTTGAGGGAATGGTATATGTTTTTAAATTTCAATCATTTTTTGATATACATTGTGCATAAATCAATTATAAAATCACCTTAAACATCGCATTGATTACTCTCTTTGGGATTCATGTCACCTTTCCCCGAACGTATGAGGAAGGTTTTGTCATTTCCCATTTGATTCAACGAAATCAATTTAATAAAACATGTAAATAGAAGTTTCCTTAACTTCCTTATTTTTGTATTTAATACTAAATGGGTTTTGTGACTGTAAGTCAAAATGTTCATGACCTGTGCATGATTGTTTATTCTTCTCAAAACAATTGGTTTGAATCCATTGATGGCCTTTGATTGTTTGTTAGGAGTGTTGAGGAATTATCTTTTGTTTGAAAGTCTAAAGAATCTCGCCTCCATAAGGGAGACACCAAAGAAGAGGGGCAAAAACAACTCTTAACTAAGAGGCCAATAAGGGTAATTTGTATCATTAGGTGATTGAATGACTATGCATTAGATTCATTAGGTTATCTTTCAATGTGTCATTGCAAACACATAAGATAATGAGAAAGTTTATTGTTATTTTTACCTATATTCTCTATGAACCCATCCATAAAAAACCATAACAATAGACTTGTGATGATAAATTCTATTATTCAGGAAAGCGTGCACCCCGTTCTTGCTCTGTGGACATGGAAATAGAAATTACATTGACCCTTACTATGAATATGTCAACACGTTGTTATCCTTTCCTATGCATCCCAATTAGAGCTCACCCATATTCCTCTCATGTTTTCCTTGTTTTGCTGCTAGTTAATATTTACTGAAACAATGGAATCATCACGCATGTATCCTTCTGAAATGATTCCTATCACAGTTGTCCTACTACGTAACGCTTGTCATGTCTACAAACATCCAAATTCCAACACCAATACTCTTTAGGTAAAACTTGAGAATGTGTAGGGGCTCATTTGACCCTCATTTATTGGCTTTGTGGTGCTTTAGAATGCATCAATGTCTGGCATGGTTGCAAAATTGATAATGCAGAAAACGTCTTGACCAAGCTCTTCTTTCTTTAAAAAAGAGCAGTAGCCTTGGTATTGATGAACCAAGCAAGACAATTAATATACCCTACATTTAAGATCCAACCTCCTATAAAAACTCCTATGTGAAAAAGGGTGGGAGAGAGATCAAAGGTGAAGGGAACGTGGAGGAGTTCAAAATTTTTGAAAACTTGGTGAAGGTGTATGATATGAACATTAGAACAAAGGGGCGTGTGAATGGGGCGCTTTGGAAAAGAAAGGGAATGAGCATATGCAAGAAGATAGAAGATGAAATACAAGAAAGGAGAAGTATACATATGAGAATGAGTTTAGATGTAAATATCTAATAGAAATTATGTACACACAAGTTATATCACACATCAATATGAAAACAAATAAAAGTAGAAACAAACACACACAAAAACACATACACATAAAAACACACATAAACACACAAACAAACACAAACACACACACACACACACACACACACACACACACACACACACACACACACACACACACACACACACACACACACACAGTTCCGTACATGCAGAAAATGCACAAATGCAAACAACAAAACAAACAAAATGTGCAAGCATTTGCTTCGATAGGAAAAGAATCCTTGAACCTCTTGTTATCATTGCATTGCATTCTCACTGATCTACATGCTTCCTACAAAAACATATTCTAACCAGCACTAGTGCACACATTATTCACTCCAATACTGATCGTATGTTTTTAAAGGATCAGATTTGTGCCCCTATTCTTATACCAAAAAAACATTCAATATCACAATCTATGTGGAATAAACATGGCTTATGTTCAAAAGAAAACCTTATCACCTACAAAACACGTCTTACCATCCATTTTCACAAATGTATTAATCTATGTCACAGTTGCTTGCTTTTTGTGTCTTTGTGACTCCATGTTTGATTTAAAGGTTACATTTTCATTTCCTCACATAGATTGCGTACCAGTGTTCATCAAGCATCTTACCACAAGAACAATGCTCCCTCACAATCATGAGGGTTCACATGGAATCTGGTGCANGATATTTCAATCTAATCTATTGCTTATTTAACTTTTTCTTTAAGTGTGTAAACAGCATGATGTTGCATATGTTGGCGTATCAACATAGTGAAGGGTGATATGGTGTATTTTTTGGGTGGATTAGTAAACAGATGGGCCTTCCCTGGGTGGGTTGGTGCATCCATGATAGGGTGGATTGAAGTGTGGGTAAGCACTTATTGAGATAATGGTTTAATGGGTGTGGGTTGTGATGGCGAGATGGTTCATTTATTTTGAGAGGGAAAACCCTTTTGTAATACCAAATGGTACCTATACAATATTTTCCAAGTTATGTAAGAAAATGATAGTTAAACCTGGAAGCAATATTCAACTGAATTACTCAAGGTGTATGATCTACTATGGCAACTTAGAATGTATTGTATGAAATTTAGGATAATATAGAAACATGCGTGTGAGAATAAGATTCATAAAAACATGATCCCTTTTGGAGATATGTTGAGAAACCTCAAAGCATTTATTCAACGTGAGGAAGTGTTGGGAAGTTGTGGAAGCAATCTAGTGTATCTCCAGTTTTTATCACTTAAGATGTTGCATAAAACATTACTCTAGCCACGTACAACAGAGCAAGCAATACAATTGTTGATGCCATCACTCTTCATTGATCGTTTTTGCATTTTTTCAAAAAAATGTTGTCTTTTATAACTTCTAATACGTAATGATTCTAGCTTATGAATTACTGCAAGAAAATATAGAAGCCTTATTTTATGGTGAATTGAAATGATGTATGGAAGTTTTCTTGTTGAATTATCTTATGCATTTGGTCTTTGTTACACTCTTCAAATGGAATGGAAATGTTTTAACCTTCTCCAGCCTCGTGTGTGGTCTTCCAACAAAGGGGAAAGACAAAGAAATCCAACTTGTATTCAAGGATAGTACAAAAACTTATTTTTTATTGTTTCTTAGCTTCTGTTAGTAGTGTTCATACATCATTTGAAGTTAATGATTCCTCCTTTTCCTATACCATCCACACTTTTGGACCTCTGCCTACGTTTTCAAGAATATCATTTCCACTATCCACGCTTATCTTCTTACCATAAACATTGCTAACGTTTTGTTATCAAATTCTTTGTAGTTAAGATAAACAAATTTCTTTACAACTATGTTATCTCAAACAAACTCAAAACAAGATTAGTCCTCAAGGTAGCCCTTGGCGTAATCTTGTGATTTGCATACACTCATGATTTATGCTACACGGAAAAGAAAACAGTTCAATCTTTTTATAGTTAATTTTTTGGAGACTTTGGACAGTTATTTTAGTTTGTAATTCTTAGAACACATTCATACAGAGCAACATAGTTTGCAAAAAAATGCATTTACAAGAAAAAATCCTGATGTTGATCTCTTCTGCTACCATAAGAGATATACAATAGAGAAATATCATGATGGGAATGCTATTGTCTTAAAACTTTAACAGGGAAATATGACCACAAGCCTTTTGGTGGACTTGTTAGAATATTAATTTTTATATATTTTTGTCCCTCTTGATTGTCCAAGTTTCAACATCTGCATGGAACACCCCCTTCTACATATATATTGCTAGTGTTTATGATCATTTATATACTAAATAGGGAAGCATATGAAAATTCTTATTACATTTATTTTCTTGAATGATGCCCTCTTGTTTCTCACTTGTAATGTGCTGAACACTTGGGTGCTTTTGTTTACATTTATTTTATGACAAAACAAACAAATTACAAACTTTCGTCCAATAAGGTAGAAGAAAACCAATTTGTAGTGTTTAATGCATGTAAAAGGTGATCTCAAATGAACAGGTTATTTTCTAAATGCACTTAGCTCTTAAATAAAGAAAAGGCTTATGTTGTTAACTTGCCGTATTGATAGTCCACTTGTATTCCTCAATTTGTTTACTTTTCCATTGTATAGATTAGTATTACTCTCATAATGAAAAGATAAAGAAAATAGGTGTTTTAAATGTGCTCAATGTATTTCTTTGTGGGTATTATTGAGTTATCAAACAATAGCTCATCGTCAATTTCCCATTTTTCTTCTATAGTATGTTAATGAAAATAGTTAGAGTGATACTCCATAGATTTAAGTTGATAGATTATTTCTATTCTCCTTGTTGCCTATTCTTAACGAATTCTATTAGTATCAAACAAATGCANAAGAAAATAGGTGTTTTAAATGTGCTCAATGTATTTCTTTGTGGGTATTATTGAGTTATCAAACAAAATCTCATCGTCACTTTCCCATTTTTCTTCTATAGCATGTTAATGAAAATAGTTAGAGTGATACTCCATAGATTTAAGTTGATAGATTATTTCTATTCTCCTTGTTGCCTATTCTTAACGAATTCTATTAGTATCAAACAAATGCATGAGAATTTGTATTTATAATTCTTGCAAAACAAATATTATTTTACCATAAAACATGTTTTTTTATTTCTTCTTGGAAACATGAATAACTGTACAACATTTGTAAATCATTTCATTACTCAGAAACACAGTATTGGATGGATACAACTATTGAATTAGAACTACCCTTAGAATTATTACAAATGATCAAAATGAATAGGTTGTCAACAATGTTAGAGTCAAATGGTTTTACTCTTGTGAGAATTACATGGTATGAGTTACATGTGGTGTCCACTGTTAACCTTTTGTAGTACGAGGCGTGGGTTGAAGATGCATTGAAGATAAGTGTCGCAAGGAACTATGCTTGGGCTTCCATCTTTGTTCACATGTTTTGTACGGATAGTGTACAATGATTTCTTTGATACACAACACACATATGAATCATAAGTGTAGAATACTCAGGCTTATGTTATGTTTCCCGAAAACTTCTTCAAGTGCACATGATTTTCATGCTTATTTTACTCTGGGTGAGTATAATCTTACATATTACACTTCAACAACAGTTTTGTAGTAGAGGGCGATTGATAAAAGGGAGGAGGAAGGGGACATGTTGGATGATCTCACACCTCGTAGCATAAAGAATGAACTAGATGTTATGTCAGTGGCATACACGCTGGTTTTAACCCGGAAATGGCCTACTCTTGGCTTTGCCACTGCCATCCTATGTTGTGACTTAGTCGCAACAACGTTTTGTGCGCAACCAGGGGATTCATGTAAAACACTTTGGAAGGATAGCACATACACTGGCCATTTTGAAGTCACTTCTCAGACACACCGGAACCATCTTTGGGCATTCCTCGAAATTTAATAACTACACATGTTATTCCTCTGACCAACTTTAACACGCCTTGCAAACCATGGAATTGGTGTCATATTTTTAAGTCAAATTGATGAGGACCTTCTTGAGCGAGCAAATCGGAACGCACTCAGCATCATGCGAACTACCAAAGCTTTTCATGTCTTGACTAAGCTTGTTTTCTCTTGCACTCACACATTGTACATAGTTTGCAACGTTTTGGCACTTATAATAACATTTACACTTTTTGCTTCAAAATATTCTCAAATATCCTTATTCTTCTAAAAGCAGATATGCCTTGATTTCAACTCTTTATCACCTAACCTCTCACAGATGTGACACTAAGTGTTAGAGATGGTCAACGTGAGCAGCACACATCATTAATTCTTAATGAAGACATGACCAGCACGTGTCTTCAAGCACATCTTTACTAAAGAGAAATTTGCACACCTTGGATTCAAGTCGTTAAACACAATGACTACACTCGAAAATAGAGGTGGTTGCCAACAACGGCAACCACCATGGTCGAAGGCACCATACAAAGGACCTTAAGCCTCATTGAGTGGGATGATCAGATTACCACTCGCACCTTGACTGGCGCTACCAATTTGGAGCTTGGTATGTACTAACCTAGCTCCATCTTAGACAAAGAAAGCTCCATCGATGTCATGTAAAGACAATGCAGAGCCCACTCACCGACTGGCATAGGTGGAAGTTTTTCAATGCACACTCATTGAATAAATGCAAGAATTCACCACCAAAATCTGCAACTCAAAATCATGAGAAGTAGTTCTTGCTGACTAAATTTGAATCTGTAGGGCCTTTATTGTTCAAATATTTCCTAGCCCTTTGATCTACAAAATACAGAGGCACCAACAAGGAGGATTTTTCTTACAATATTGAAGTTGTACTACATAGCTATTAGGGTTTACTGGATTAAAACAAAGCTCAAAATCGCAGCTTTGCTATTTCAAAGCAGTAGTTGGAATTGGTATGCCAATATCTTGGTCATCGCATGGCATTGGTCAAGAAAAGGCGTTTATCCAATAGCTACCGCATTGTGGAAAACAAGCATATCATCTTTTGAGGCGATTCAGTTGACTTGGAAACTCTTAGTATCTTCCATGTGGAACTTGCAAGTGTTCACTCATGCACATGTTGCAAGATTTGGCAAGTTGAACAAAATAGATGTTCGCTATCAGATGCAACAAATAAATCAGTTATGTATCATGAAAAAATACATGCGGTATTATAGCAATACTATCACTAGTAGTAACCTCGCTAATGATGAACTGTGTTTTCACTAAAAATGGTCTAAATTGTGATATTTGCAGAACACTTGCAATCTCCAACATCACCATTAGTTTTCTTGAAATCATTGCAGCAATTAATTGAAATGAATCTGCAAGTTTTGTTTTAAAAACCAAAGAATCCTATGGCTGGCTCCCAAAATATGAGCCATAGTAGAATTGTGGAAAACTAGCTTTTGATAGTGTTGAGAGTGGAACCAAGGGGTTGCAAAAGTCAAAACACATCCTCCATGTTACTAAACACTGGATATTCTTATAGTTTTGTATCTAATCAATTGAATTTTTTTTCTTTTGAGGCTAAAACTTCAAGCAACTTCGCATACGTCAACTGAAGCAGCTATTTCAATTGCACATCACAGATTTGCATGATGTATCTATGTGGCGTTAAGACCTCATGTGTGATAACATGATCATTTTTATTCATGATTTCGTGTACTAGCAAAATCCAAATGTTGCCAATTGTAGGGGCACTGCCTTCAACACAAGCATCGAGCTACAATGATTCATCTTGCTTGTATAGAGCCTATACTTAGCTGATGTAGAACAAGCAAGAATGGGTATCCTAGATGAAACAAAATAGTGGTAGAAGTAATCGCATGCACGCAATGGGCACAAGTCACAACAATATTTCTCAATGCAGCAAGGAGATACAAGAGGAGAGGGGTCTCGGCGTGGTTTGTCAAAAGTGACTTATGAATCACATGGAATGAATTGTTTAGCGAAGTTGACTTATCGGCTTCATTGGCCTCATCGAGATTCAAGTCTAAAAATGTACTAGGTTAGAGTGGCCTCGCATGCTTGGTCTACAGGGATTCTCTCATAATGAAAGAATTTGAAGGGGTGTTTCACAAAGAACTACCAAGAGAACTCCCTTCCAAACGCAAAATTTACCACCAAAGAGAGGTTGTACCCAATAGCAAACAAACCGTCAAAGGGACCTCTTGAACGAGCAATCACAAATTCAAGGTGCTAAAGCAACAACACTGCCATATACTATCTCAGGGACTCATACCACCATTTGTTTTCTTGTACACTTCACTTTCACTATTTGTAACATAGAAAACCAAGAAAATACGGAAGTGCATAGATAGCTAAGCGTTGGAAAACATCATGATCAAGAATGCTTTATTTGTACCTCAAGAAAACATGCTTTTTGACCAACTACATGGAGCAAAGATTTTTGACAAAATTGATCTACAAAGCGGCTACCATCACATTCGCACTGATGAGAACGACATTACAAAAACTACAAGATACAAGCATTTTGAGTTCAAAATCATACTGTTTGGACTGAAAACCTCCCCTGCAATGTTTATGGAAGCAATGAACAAAATCTTTCATGTGTACATCAATGCTCTTATCATGGTGTACATCACACACATTCTCATTTACAAATGCACCTCAAAGGAAGCTAAAAAAACGTACGACACCTTCTTATGTTCCACAAACAGGAACATTTGCATGGGAATCTACCAAAGTGTGACTTTGGCCAACACTTAATTGAGTTTCTTAGGCACACCATCAATGGCAGAAGAATATCCATGGACCTAGAAGACATATATGCGATGCATAATTAGCCTAATCTTAAAAAACTATGCAACGTACAGATTCGTCATGAGTTTTGCGACAATTGGTGGAGGCTTTAAAGGATTAGGCATGGGTCTTACATCGTTTTCTAATCTTATCTATAGCGATTGCGAGTGGAGTTTTATGGACAGCACAAAAGACGCTTTTACTTCTTTATCCAAAGCTTTCACCCTTGACAACCCTTGAATTGGAGTATCTAAACTGTCGTTTACATCATGGCTATGGACTCTTCTTACTGTGGAATCGTAGCAATTATCTAACAAGAGAATGGAGGTGAACTACATATCTCATACCTGTCGTGGTATCTTTATGGTTTATTGCTTAAGAATGGAGTCAATAAGAGATGTATGCTTGTAGTCACCAACACCTTCAAAACATGACATTATTGTTTATGTTTCTGCTCATGCATGGATCCAATACACCTACACGTCCTTGAGTGCATGAAAGCATAGCCAAAACGTTTTAAAGACAAACCTTGTGAATGGAGTTCTTCAAAAACTAATCTTGACTGCAAGATTGAGTATCTGCCTAAAAAAACAAATCCAAGAGACACGCAAAGCCACCGGTCCAATCTCACTGAGGTCAACGCACAATTCACGTGGTTAGAAGGACCAAAGTGCCTACGGCACGACAAGGTTCCACTGTGTGGGTCCTTATTGGCGTAAAAAAAACAAAAGTTAAGTCAACCTTTCAAGCATTGAGGAGTTACGGCACATGACCCAAGAAAAATGTCGCAACATTGGTCAAGGAAAACACTTCATAGTCCACAAAACCTTGAAAAAACGTGCACTTAACTACTAATGGGACAAGATGGGGATTGACATCTCAAAATTTTGCAAAAGCTATGACCATTGTGAATGCCATTAGTGTCAATGCACCAAACTTATTTAACTACTACAGCTTGAACCAATACTAGACAAAATGTGAATCAACATCTTCATGGATTTTGTAATCAACTTTCTTATCACAATAGAAAGATTAGATGCCAATTTGTTATGGTGATAGGTTGTTATTGATGGAAAAACTCACCTTAACACCAGGGGTGTAACACCTTAAGATGCAGCACAAATCTTCCTTTACTAGATTGCTGCCATCATGGGGTTCCACGGTTGAACAGGAGCGATCAAGATGCACACTAAAACCAATTTCGGCAAGATTCAATGCAGGGGAACGTGAGTTTTCATTTTTTAGAACGTTTCATGTGTAGACCGATGGATAGAGCAAGCAAACCAACCAGATGATTAAACAACTCTTTTGATTTCTATGCAATCCTCACAGCACGAACTAGACAATCAAGGTCATTGTAGCCAAGTTCATGCATAAATTGGCAACATCTTTTATATGGGGGAAACAAAGTTTTTCACGTGGTTTACAACGCAAAAACTACCACCTCGTTTACATTACAATCCAAAAGAAAAATCTGACTTATCAACACACATCGCCAAGAACTCTCTACGTTTTGGTGAGAAACTTGTCAAACACTTGCAAAAACTCAAGTGGCCATCAAGCAATCAGCGGGTGAACATGGTCAAACCAAGGATTTCAAGAGGAATGACAAGGTTTTGCTTAACTCCTCAATTGTCAAACTTCACAAATGAAGAAATTAAAATCTCAAACTCTGCTTTTTAGGGCCTTTAATAGCTGATACATGCGCACTCTAGTGGTTTAAAAATTCCATCCACTCAAAATCGTGTAGATACATCAGGATTTCCTCATTAGAGAACTGTGATGTTCAAATAATTCTGGAAAATGTTTTCTTGAATGTGTAGCTGTTGCCTCATCACCCATGATTGCAAGCGGTTTCCATGAGTACTAAGCTAAGGAAATCCTTAAAAATCGACAAGAAGGAGGAGAATATCAATGTTTAGTCAAGGACAAGAGTATGACGTGGCACAAAATACACCATTTTTATACAACAACCTCTTGAACGTCTATCCTAAAATGTGTTGCTACCTAGCATGCCCATGGTCTCGTACTGGTTGCGGGCTAGTGCGTCGCGATCAAAAGGGGGGAAGTGTCATGCCCGTGGCATACACAAGGGCCAAAACCCAATAGCGACTTAATTCTTCCTTCGTCGCTCCCATCCTACGTTGTGTGCTAGTTGCAAAAATGTTTTTCTTGCACTAAGGGAATACCTCATGAATACCTTGGAATGGACGCACGTTATATGATTGTTTTCTGGTCACTTTGTTAACTCATCACAACCTAGCCAAAGCATTCTTGATGTTGTCACGCTACAAATGTGGTTCCCAAAACTGAATTTTATAGGCTTTGAGAACCATAAAAGTGGTCTGCAAGTTCTCTGTCAAAGCAATAAGTACCTTTACAAGCGAGAAAAATAGAACGCAGCCTCGTGTCACACAGACTCCCAAAACTTCGAACGGCTCTAGAGAGCATCTTTTTTATTACAATCACACATTGTGTATATGTTTCTGATTTCTGGCACTTATGAAAGCAAGTAATCTTTTTGTTTCCAAACATCCCTACTATTTTGCAAAGTGAACCATCCTGATTTCAGTTATGAGCTCCCTCACTTCTAATCGACATAACATTTGATGAATACTTTTCAAAGTAAATAATGCTAAATTTGCAAGAGAAAAAGATAAAATAAATCATTGAACAACATATGGTTTGACCTTGATCTTGAGTTTTATACATTAACACAAAAAAATACGAACGTAGCATTATGATCATTTGGAATGTTCATTTACAATGTTTGTATAGTACTTTTGCTTCAAGTGAATGGTCTGTTCTAAGCAAAGGCACATGTCCTTCTTTCGATTAGTTCAAAAGGAACGCAGAAATTCTAGCAGTGGTCAAATTACGTTGAAAGGTTTTATCCCCCCATCACTTTAACTCCATTAGTGTGACAAATGAAAGTGAGAACACATAAAATCTCACATACATACATTAAGATGAAACGATTAAAACATAACCAATACGCTGATTCGTACCAAGAGGTATCAACGTAGATGTTAATGAAGGGATGATATCAAAAATTGTAGTTCTTTTAAGGCAGTTCATTTCATTTCCCTTCAAAGGAAACAAGATTTGCTACAAGAAGAACCTATGTTGGGGAGTCCATTATGGTTTAGTGTTCAGTATCCAACGTAAATCTACAAATATCTTAAGAATATACATAAAAAACAATGATGAAATGCGTTCTAACATGTTAGAATCCAGTATATTGACGTGCACTTTGATACCATTTGTCAAATGTTTCAACATCAATATCTAGTTTGCATAAGCCCCATCCCATTCAAAATTTGCAAAGTGTTTTCCATTTTACATACATGTAACCAAAGGATCGATCATTTTTACATGAGAATTCTTAGTTATTTTCTTTATGTATAGTGTGGAAGTATACTCAACTAAAGCCATGTCCTTCCTAAGGGTGAATATCCATAACATACATATCAATGATTGTGTTCATGAATGTGAAAATGCGTACGTGCCTTCTTATTTATGGATAAGAAGTTGTTTAGCTACAAATGGCGGTGATGGGTTTTTGTCACTATATTAGCGTAAACGTGACTCAATTGCAATGATTTGTAAAGAAAACAAATTCATTGAAACTTGTTGATCAGGGCTGGGTGAAGGGGAGGGAGATGCTGTGGGAGGAATGATGGAGGAGAGTGGAGGAGGCAAGAGGTGGGTGGAGCCGGGAGTTAGCCGCGGGGCTAACTGTCCCTCTTGGCTTGTGAGGGGGATGAGCTCTCGAGAGCTGAAAGTGGGGAGCACTCTCAAGAGTTGTAAGGGGAGATTGATGCGTTTAGGACTTAAAGCGAGAGCGGATTGAGGCGAGGATAGTTCAACGTTTTGCAAAGAATAAAGCATTCCAAGCGAGCAACACGGACCCCTATCGGATTCCGTGGCTCAGTTTCAGGGGTTCCCCATCCAGCGTGGCAAACCACACATGGAAACTTAGGGGCACTAAGGTAATAGGGAGCGAGTGAACAAGAAGCGCGACCCTGCGTTCAGTGTACGTGGCATGAGGAGCGAGTATGGAAGTAGGTTAGAACGTATTCCACACGGGCAGGTGTAATCTAGGTGCGCTAGTTAGGTTTGATACTTGAACAAAATGTGTGCTAAATAATTGACACGAGTTTCCAGGAATTATTTTGCACTTACTCTTTTTCAACCGCAATAGTTTTTGAATTTCATGCATTTCTCAAAAATCTGAATAGCTTTTTATTTCAAATGATACACCAAATTCTGCACATTGCACATTATGTGTTGTTTTAATATTGCTTAATCTCTTCCTAATTGTACTTGATCGTGCATAGTTGGAAGGCAGAAGTTTGAATTGTGTAGGAAAAATTCAAAAAGCATGTGGGTTGGTCATTGCTTTGCATTCTTTGTGCTTATCATTGATTATGCAAAAAACACCACTACGTGTTTAGACTACCTCTACTCTCTACCTCAAAGCTCTATGACGTTGGTGTATTCAAGTGTAATTTTGGTGGACTTTTTGTTGTTGAATGATTTTGTTTAAAGAGAAGTGTGGACATGCTTATACGGAAGTTGAAGAAACTTTGTTTGTTTTACAAATTCCATGTACTACTTTCTTCAAACACGATATTTCATGCAGATTTCTAGGGGACACTTAAGGCCTGTTTATCAAGGGAGTCAAGTATACCATATTTTATATGTTTAACTTTCTATCCGGTTACTAAAAACAGGAAGAGAATTTAGATTCTTTAAACTTACAATCTAGAATTTTTTATGTAGATGTACACAACTACGCTACTTTTTATTTATCGGATACACTGGTTTTCGCAATTTTGGATTACACTTAGCCAGTTTGGGAGAGGGGTCCTTGAATTTAAGTCCCCTCCTCTTGTGACCATTGAATGCTCATAGGGGCAATGAATGTGAGATTGTTATATGGCAAGCCTTCTTCTTTGAACTTGTGTGTTAAACAAGATTCGTAGACCTTTAAGTGAAAAAATTGTTTTCCCTAAGTACATTCATGAGTAAAGTTTAAAAACACATTTGAGTAGAGGGTTTTATGGGGGAGGGGGGCTTTAATTATGGTTTCATTATGGCACATCTAAAATGCAATGTATTGTTTATGTATAACATTGTAACTGATTACGCGGAGAAAGTGAGAGACGATGCATGCTTGGAATACTTGACTTAGGAGGAATCACTGTACATTACCAAAGGTCTGCTTTTTCTCTTTGTAGCAGACATAATCCCCATTATACTCATCCTAAACGCTCATCCATTTTTGGGGCAGGAGGGGTCCCTAAATCTCAATCCCCCCTTACGTTGTCAAAAGTGTTTTTGGGTGTAATATACAAGGGTGTAGCTTGGGAAGAATTATTTAGTTACCTAGAGTATGTGGAGGGAGGAGTGGATATGTCATTATACAAGTTTGTGAACCCTTTGTTCCCATGAAACAATTCGCCATAGAGGTCTCCTTGGATTAGGTTGTTTGGACTGGAGAAGGGGGGTTTCACTTCGGGTCACGTTGTGGTGCGGTCAAAGTTGACTTAACTATTTGTGTATAGTCTTATAGCTGTTCAAGTAGATGACGTGAAAGATCTCAGATGCTGAAAAGTGATAGCTTATGATTATTTAAATGAACGTAA